>QYAH01000487.1:0-15996 GCA_003988945.1 Chaetoscypha palmicola
TTAGGTTTCTCTTAATAATCCTAATATATTTATAACTACTATTAGAACACCTAATAGTACTAATCGTGTGTCGATTAGTCCCTTATTAAAATAATAAGTGAGGTGTAGAAAAGCAGAAAAGGATATAGGTAGAAGGAAGGAGTAGAGCTCGCTTTTATTCTAAGCTACACCCCTAATTAGACACGTGACATAAAATAGTGCTTACTAAGCCTGTATGACCTTGCGTAGAGTAGAGATTTACACCCAACTTTGTACTGTAATCTCTGCCATCATCATTAATATCAATCCAATTCTCAACATTCACCTCTCGCTTTGATAGTGTAATTCACCGAATCGAGGACCTCGACTAGCTTGACTCCTATTTTCAATAGTCCGGTGGGAAGCTATGAACCCGGTAAGCGATCGTACATTTTGTACGGATGAACAGCGTGTCTCGCCAACCTAAAGGGTTCAGCCTCTCGGTACCTGGACCTTCTGGCTAAATCATAGATCATATTAAAGCCCCACTTGTATAGCACAAGACATATTTAGCAGCATTGACCGAGTAGTATCAATCAAGCCCTACCCAAGCATTCGGTATTATAGTCAGGGGAACTATCCAGGCATTAATATGACGGGGTTTCCGGCACCAAAAATGGAGGAGGAAGCTCATGGCAATAAGCGTTCTGTCGCATAAATCACGATACGGGAAAATCTTCCAGATGATGCTAACTTATTCAAAACACTTAGACAGTAAAGTATCATTGTCTATATTTGATTTCTGGCTGGTGCGCTAAAAGAATGCATCCGAGGTGCTTAAGTTCCGGCTCGGCCTCACGAGGCAAAATATCCTTTCGCATGCAGCACCCGTGAACTCCAGTTGCGTGATGTTTACCAGACTTGTAATACTATAATGTGCATCGAGACAATTTATAACCATATCAGCATTTAATTGAATGGCATTATAAGAACATCACAATCCCCTCCTATTGAGGACTGTGTTCAAGATTCGTGGATTTCATATTCCACATAGGYTTGAAGACCCAAGATGCTTTCCTTTTCGAAAATTTTGATGGCWGCGGTAGCGGTTACAGGGACCTCTGGAAACTTGCAAACATCGACAGCAGGAGGGAATTGCAAATCGTTCAGCGGTGACTTCATGATCAATCAGTTCCAGCTCTACCCTGAGAATGTCGACTTTGATTTCAAGTCATGTCTACTGTACATCGGGTCCGTAAATGCTACTTTGACTGTAAGGCAGCCAAAGCTGATGCAGGTGTACATGACAGCTCGCTCTTCAACGCCACAGTCACCGTCTATGATCCATACTCGGCGAAAGTCGTTGAGATCCTAGAGTTTCCAGGCATCACTGGGAATCCTGAACTCCAGATTGGAGGTGTGGCAGTCGGTAAGATTCAAGATATTTCTATGGGTTCCTTGTAGTCATCCCAATGTCGTTTGGCAATTCCCCGGTGCAAGGACAGGGCTGTGATGTTGGTTCGGACTTCATTTTTGGCAAGATATGAAAATGTCAGAAATAGGCTGACTTCAATTTTCCTACTAGACCCGCGCACAGGACTTCTATCAATTGTAGCAAATGCTGGAATTGCCTTCCCAACTCACGGAACAGACATTTCAGGTACGAATTACATATTACAATGGGATCCCACTGCCAAGAAAAAGTTGTATCAGCTCAACTTGACCGAGACTGCTCAAGGATTATACGGTGGCTTCCAAGATGCCGAGCAAGACCCAGACAGTAACGTCTTTGTTGTTGGAACATATCCAGGAAGCATATTGCGGGTAGACAAACATGGAAAGCAAGTGACTCCCTGGTATCTCTCCGAGCCACGAGTGCAGACAAACGAAGGCCTATCTGGCCTTGCAGCCAAAGACTGGAGTCTGCTAGCTGTCGACGTAGTTAGTGGACAACTCTGGAAGTTTGACATGCGTGCTGAAAAAGGGGTACCTGTCGAAGTAGTACTTTCTCCCAACACAAAATTTGGTGCCACAGACGCCGTTTACCTACCACCTAAGTACGACGGTAAAGTGCTACTTGTGGCTGAGGCAGCAACCGGGATAGTGGTGCTAAGGTCAAAGGATGGTAAATGGGAGCATGCAGAGTATCTTGGTGTCGTGCCTTATGTAGGAGAGTTCACCGTCGTCGCTCCAGCACAGATTGGCAACAGCTTGTACATGGCCTTAGAGATGTTTGGCGACCCTGTCGTGACCGGCACCTCTGCTGGCAACCGGACGCAATTCCCGTTTATCGATGTTACCAAGCAAGTAGAGACGCTCTTAAGCATGTAAGGGTGTATTCAAGATCTGCTGCGATAAGGATAATGAAGTCTTGGTGAGGCCCTGGAACTAGAGCGGCGAGCATATGTAGTTGCATCTGTCACAAAATCCGTAGTCAAGATAGGATCTAGGCATCTCAGCAATTTTTAGCACTGTTGTAGCTTGTATCTACACATATTCTAATGGAATTTTGTCCCTCTTCATTTCTTCCTCCATGTGGTTGGCCATACACCGAGCTACATGTGATGAGATTATTGAAGAATTCAAAAGATATCTCGTGGGGCTCTGCGAAGTGAGAGCTTTGATAATTTCCAGAAGTGCTGGATTMTTTACTTAAGTATCTGGTTTACTCTCACATCGCGAAATTGGCTCCTTGGGGATTRCCCGTATCTACGGRACTGTTCCTTTCCTGACAGCACTCCAACCTAGTACCCGAGCTAAGACCCGACGCGAGAGTCGCTGAGCGAGGTAAGTTGGATACTTACTTAAGTATTCCGACCTGATCYAAGCCAACAGACTGTGTCCACGCTTGCCTGAGACGTCATCTCATCTGTGACTGGAGATGTTTTGACATCTTGGAGGTTTCATTCAAAGATCACCACGCTCAGAAGCTGCATTTACTCCGGCATTGGAGAAACAGCACTATTTGGTCTGTGAAGACTACTTTGGGATATTAGTGATATGTTCCGCTTCCCCCCTTTTGTCTCTGTTGACTGTAAGCCTGCTTAATCATCAAAAAATTTTCATTGCTATGAAAATACTTGTAAGTATTCCAGGATTCGCCATTGTCCCAGGCAACCTTTCAGGAGGTAAGCGAGGGGTGTTTTCACGGGACTAGCACTGCACCCCGGCTTAAGACAGCGGGTCTTGAGCTCGGGAGATAAACCGTGGGGTCCCCGTGCCAAGTGATTCCAGGTTCATCTCGCCTCGATCTCCTTCCTCATCCGCTACCATCTTCCGCGATATATACCTGGAATCCTGCAGCATACTTCTAGATGCATGAATCCCCCGCGTGCCTTATCATACGAAAATTGTCGCTATTTCTATCCTTCCTCTTCATCCTGTAATGGCCTTTGCGTGAAGTGAAGCTTTACGACCCCTGAGCCGACGCGTGTCACTATGGAGGTTCAACAGCTATAAGCGACTATCTAACAGCTGACAGGTGCGCACATTATCACGGCTTTGTTGACATCACTGACTGACTATATTCTTGCGCCCAATTACAATCGTATACTGCTGGTGACAATCTACGCGGTGACCTCAGCTAGAGCACTGTGATCGGGCCGCTCCAGCGCATTCCTCGYATTGACGACATTGGCTAGCATATTTATTGCGCTCGTTATATCTTCACATCACTACTTCTCCCTATCCTTTGGCATTCGGCTATTTTCGAAATACGTTTTCATCTCAGCCATTCGATCCATCGACTACCACTGGACAACCGGAGAAAATGTGATTGACATAGTATTTGCTCCTAACCCTATCATATTCTACGATTTAACGTGTTTGTTGGCTCGGATGTTCTTATCTAATTTGCCCTTGATGTATCATCTGCTAATCCAGCCGTGGCTTCTGATTGCATTGGTATTGTTGTCGACTGTTTGGCTCGGGCTATTGAGCTCCTGGCTCGAGCAGAAGGTGGAATAGTGCTGCTATTGTTTTCGCTGCTCGTGTCATCTCCGAGTCCCCCGACGGACTTACATATCTTTTCGCTGCCGGTGCAAACCTTTGCGAGCGTTTGACTGTGCTATTGACACGAGGACAAGCACCAAACAACCATGGCACTGGTGGTGGTAACGGGTGTCTAGCATACCAGTACAGCCAGCTTAAGGCCGGGCACAATATTCGGCTACTGAAGATCCTCCAAAGAAGGCCACTCGCAAGGCTTCGCTGCTAGCTCATCCATACTGATCTGGAAGATGCACCTTACTTCGAGGCGATATCCTACACTTGGAGAGGCCAGACACCCACAGTCCCTATTATCGTTGATGATCAGCAATTGATGGTTACTGAGGCAGTCTGGGAGATCGCGGATCGGCTTCAGTCATTTCTAGGGGTAAGATATTTGTGGATTGATGGAGTCTGTATAAACCAAAGTAAGTCAAACATGTCTGTGACATGTCCTCGGTCTGCTACCACACTCTTTATCTTTTAAAGCGCTCTGCTGCCAACACACACCTTTTATCCTTCTTCTCATTATTTCGACCTAAAATGAAGAGTTCAATCAGATCACAGAGGCACTCCTGACGTGACCATCCTGATAGATGACCTGGACGAGAAGAACCATCAGGTTCCGTTGATGAAGGATATCTATCAGCAAGCAGATTTAGTTATGCTCTGGCTTGGACCACAAAATGGAGTTCAAGATGCCCATTTAGCACGGCATTTGCTTTGCCGTTTATGGTACTATAAACCAGACCACGATGCCAAGCGAGACAAGTTTCTAACGAAATTGAAAGATCGGGAGGACGAAGGGTTGCGAGCAGCTATAAAAATATTTTCGCATCCGTGGTTTGGTAGAACCTGGGTTGCTCAAGAGATGGCACTGACCAAAGATATACACGTTGTTTATGGAACAATCTGTATCGACTGGAAACTTCTTGATACCGGAGCGCAAATATTGCTGGACCCTTATACTATTAGCTTCACTCAGACGGACCCTGGTTTAAGTGTGACGACTGGAGTCAACCGGAGAGACAGGATCGTCCATCTTGGTAATATACGCCTTATGGATTGGCAGCGAGCGGTCGTACGGAGTACAAGCAGGTGGAATAGTGTTTCTTTTGAAGAATTGCATCAGCCTCAAGGTTCAAGATCCGCGAGAAAAAGTTTTCGCGATGCTCGGCATGATTACGAATGATCTATAGGAAGGCTTGGCTCCTGACTACAGGAAATCTGTGGCTGATGTTCATATAGAGGCCATGTGCCAACTACTTGGAAGCCTTGACGCTTCTGATGGAAAAATTGCCATACAGTTGGCTGTAACTGGGTTCTCAAGATCTCCAGTTCTGGAAGCACAAAATCTCCCCTCTTGGGTATCTGACTGGAGTGTTCCACCCTGGTGCTCGGACTCTCCAGCCGGTAATAACACAACTCGATGTGTCCCAGCCAGCGGAGTACGTCAAGTCCCGATCGTATGACGACAAGAGTCTTTTGGGACTACAAGTAGTCCAGATTGACCAAACGAGATACCTCGGAGACATCTGTGCTATCCCTACCGGTGGTTCGAGTCAAGCCAGCAATTTGGAAACAGGTATCGAAAACATTCGCCTGTAGATAAATGATGCGTGTAATTTGATCAAAGCTTAAGCGAAAGTTGGCGAAGACAACACATGTAGCTTATGGCAAGCAAATGAGAGTCTTTAGGCGGKCTTGTCAGCGTCAAGTTCATTCTCGGGCCTCGATTGTCATTCCCCTACTCAGCTCGTCGAGATGTGAAGTCTCTCGAAGACGTGTTAGATTTGGATGAACCAGATGAACGTTGGTCCGCCATGAAATTTCAGTAAATGTCTTTGGGCTTCAAGCCTTTTATTGATACAATAGTGGAGGTGAGTGGGAAATGATTTTGTATAACTGAGCAGGGACGCATGGCTCTGGTCCCGCCTCTTGCGACACTACATTTGATTTGCTCTTTACATCTGACACACCATACTTGAGGTACTATATGTCTAGATTCTGCCAGGCGATGACAATTGAAGCATCTGACACCTCCGTGCGTACTTAACTACTTGGGTGTGAGGGGATGGATTGGGAGAAGGCGGKCTACACTACTGCCTCCAATTAGTGAGCCTSCATCTGCCACGAAGTTTCTCCGATTTTGTGTTGACGGAGTTGGAGAGAGGAAGAGAGAGAGAATCCGAGGGGGGGGGGRGGGGGGGGGTTTATAGRGACGCTAACAACCCRGATCCACTCTTCGTTCCTTCCTCTTCTGCTCTCAACCCAGTACTGACTCKGGAAGGCTCGGGCGCCATGAACGGATCCGTCACGTGAGGACTGTAAGGAACAACCTTGGAAAACTTGAACAGAACTGGAAACGGAGGAAACAACGSCGGGGTTGGCCATTTAGAACCACGAAGTATGGTTTGCGTTCACCCTCACTCGYGTGTCTTTTATTTYGATGCCTACTCGATGGTTCAATATGTCCTAGAGGCCAATCATACATAGTCTGTGCGAAGATCTGGTTGAGCTTATATATCACGTCCGACAGAACTTCGAAAATAATCTTCCAGCTTATCATATTCCTGCAGAATACGAGAAACTGTTTCATTATCCTGAGAAGAAACGGATACGTGAGCAACCAGATGCAAATGCCATCTACAAGTTCTCTCAACATTAGACAAAATTCAACATTGTCTATGAAAAAGCACAGAAGCATAAATCTCATCGAAGACATGGGCAATAGATAATAATCAAAGTACAAACACGCATCGAGGTATTCGCAATATGCGAAAAACGARTGAATAACCCCTCGAACTTATGGAGGTGTTCAGGCCGTTGCGTAAGCCGGAAACAAGTCAATGCAACAAAAGCGATAATGGTAGACTTGCTTTGAGACTTCGAGCTGATCTCACGCTATGACGTATTCAACAATTCCAAGCTCATCTAATTAATTACCCATATAAAAATCCTAGCACTAAACGCCCCCAACCGACATACGTGCGCATGACAACCATTCTCGGACAGCCTGGTGCCAGAAAGACCAGATAGAAAATAACGAAATCCGTACGCCTAATGTTCTGCGCGATAACCCACGAAGGGGCAACAAACCGCCGAGACACCTACTATACACCTTGAAACCGAAACCGAACTCACCAGAACCACCCTCTCCCCTTCCTCCGTCCCAACTTCCCTTCCCGTCCCCAAATTCTCCTTAATTCCCTTTCCCTCTCCGCCCTTCCCTCCTCCCAAATATACSCCCTTCCAGAATCTCTCTCCCTCTCCCCATTCTCAAATCGACTTCTCCGGACATACCGTTCCGTTCGCGGATCTAATACGTAGTCGTCACCTTTCGGAATGAAATTAGAATGCTTATCTCTATTAAGATATATATACAGCGGATGAGAGTAGGAATCAAAATGGCGATCTTTAGAACCTGTGTGAGGGCGCATAGAAGGGGAGTCGTCCATGCTGAAGAGAGACATCTTTTTCGGATGGTGCGAGCGGTGTATGGGATAGTAGTGACGAGAGGAGAGGCCAAGACAAGTTGAAGAGACTGGATCTAAAGAAGAATGGATAGCGTGTTTCAATTCTGGTGGAAGGCTGTTTAGGTTGCTTTTGGTGTGGCGAGAGCTTTTGGTGTGTTTACTTCGACGGTGGTGCTTGGAGGATGAGTGAGCAGAGGGCTGATAAGCTGGTTGATATGAAAGTGTGTGGTAATCTGTTGTTGCTGTTAGTGCTMTTCTCGATTTATACGGGTGGAGTGAGACTTACCTTGATAAGCGGGATATGAAGTTGGATACGTGGTTGGGTAAGTGTAATGTGATGATGGAGGCGCGGCTCGTGGGGTATGACTGTTCCTTCTCGAGTGATGCGATCGTCTGTGACCGTGATGTTTCCGAGAGTAGGTTGGCGAAGAGTGGAAATTGAAGAGTGCTCTAAGGGAGAAAGCATTCGTATGGTGGCGAGTTGAAGGTCGCATTGCTTTTGCAGGGACCACTAGTATTGTGAATATCTGAGCGACATGAGATGCAGATACGAGGGCTCTCTTATAAGTTTCAGCTGGGTGATGTAGAATAGTAGGATGGCAATTGCAAAATTTAGGTTTTGTGAGTACGGGGTGATAGCGCGAAAGTAAGTGAGAGGACGAAGGACAAAACAGAAGGAGATAGTCTTCCTTATTCCAACTTATCTTTGTTCCAACTATTCAAGCCTCAATAAAAGAGGATCAGCCTTACGAGTCTTAGTACACTGAGGCTCGTAGATAGGTCATCGATTCTCATCACATCGCAATCCGCATTCCCCCTTCTCCCTTGCCCATTCCCCCTCCCCCTTGTCACACATTCTTGTCAAACGAGGCAAAGTGCTTATTCCCACAACCCACCCTATACTAATAAGCCACATCCAATAGTGATTATTGTATCAGCTGCAAAGCCTAAACCTCGATCTGGGGGATGGATTCAGCTTGTTGGAGGAAAAGAACGAGGATGTAGTGGGGAGGAGACGTCATGAAGGAGCTATGGGGGGGTGGATGAGCGGGTGGTGGGCGTATCAGAGGACAGGACCACACGACCAACCAGAGCGGAGTATGACCTTTCCGTCCTTCACGAGGTGGGCGAAGTCGCGAGGGTGATCTTGTGATTGATGTTGGATGTGGTGAGACATTGCCGGAGGTGTGGATGACTTTCGGTCCACGTGAATGTGGGCGTGGACCTGGAGGCGAGGGGTCAAAGCAGAACACGTGATCGCACCCCCTTGATGATAGCCGCGATGGTTCTGGATCCCGATAAGGGGTTGGATTTAGGTTGGTGGCCCGTGCTGAAGTGAGCGGGTAGAGAACTATTGATTGGAGTGATGGAGTGATCGAGCTAAAGCTAGACCTCGCTTCTGCATTGTTACTGGTGCGGACGTTAAGCGAAGTAATCGGGGGAGCTGAGGTGTGAGGAGGGCTAGGTGTGCTGCGTAAGAGAGACCTCCTTATTGTACGGAGAAAAGCGGACATCGTGTTGAGTCAAACATGGTGTGTGCTAGGGTTCGAGGTATCCGATGTCGGGCGACTTGGAGGGGTCGCAGTTGGACAATGTGGTAACGATGGTGGCCGCCATCTTGGTCTATACGAGGACTATGTCAGGAGAAAAAAGTTGCTGAATTCTGCCAATGTTGCAACCAGGAAAGTATTGATGATGAGTTTTATACAGTGAAATATATTCCGCTTCAAGCACAAAACCGCACGTAAGACTTCTCGTCCCTTTTGATTGCTACTCGTTGTACTAAACATCATTTTCGCTTGAAGTGTGTCAGCCTGCCGCAGTTACGTATAGTCGAGAGCCATGTACTGTCGAATCATTATTCAAGTAATCTTCTTAGTTTGTGAGTAAAAGCGCAAGGGTGATAGAAAAGCCAGCTAGCAAGAAAGGTATCGTCTCCGTCCCGGTTCTTTTTTCGTCATCTCTACCACAGAACTACGGCAACTATCTCCTCACGTATGCCCTCTAATGCACTAGTGGAGGATCTCTACGTACCCAACGCTTAGCAACCGGAATCCACCCAGTAACAATATCAGGGATGCCTTCTTCTTCAACAGTGCCTCCGTTGACCACCATCTGAGTCCCTCCGTATCTGCTACTTCTTCCAGAAACCCTTTTCGCAACCTCATTCGCTTCGAATAGACTAACAAGTCTTCTCTTCCTCTCTCTACCAGTATCGTTCATGTTTTTATCGGCTTCTACACATATCTCATATGTACGCTTCTTACTTTCTGTGACTTTCGGTTCACTGTCAGGCAGGAAAGACTGTGGAGAGCGACTCAGAATGTCACCATATTGCATGCTCCCCCTCCCGAATCGGCCGGGAACATGGTAGCTGTTGGAGCTGATGTTGATAGGTTGGGCAACACAGGACGCGAGGTAGATATCGCGCGACATCTCAAGAGGTGTACGACCTGTTGCATTCTCCCGGTAGAGAAGGTCTGGATTTTGTGAGATCAGGAAGGATGTGATACTGCTCAGACCAGCCTTGATGGCGACATGGAGGGGCAGATCTCCTTCACCATTAATCATTTGAAGCTCCTCACCAGAAGAGTAGTCTGAGAGTATGGAGATGAAATCTGGTTTCGTGTAGTTGGACCCATTGAGTTTCATCCAGTGAGCGAGAGGCGTCAAAGCCCCGGACCGGACTGAAGAGCGTTCAAGCATCATCTCTTTGATATCGGAGTCCTTGAAGAGCTTGATCATATCGTGAAGATCTTCAGTAATGACCCTTGCACTGTTACCATTGTCGACCATACTGTGCATCGCATTCCTACCAAGGCGATCGCGACAGCGTTGGTTGGCGCCAATGGAAATAAGGTAAGCGGCTACCTCCTTACTATTGATCAGGACGGCAAGTTGGAGCGGTGTATAGCCTTGTGAAGATTTCTGTTCAAGTGTCTCTGGCGCAACCGAAATTATATGTTTGATAAGGGCGAGATATCGATCAAGATCACCTTGATCCGCCTGCTCGGGGCTCCAGAGTATTGCGCAGTGCAGCACGAGCTCATCTGTAATGTTATATTAGCTTGAATTCAGTAACGACAAGATCAGGTAGAGCAAACTCTTTGCATTCATCCAAGTGGCAATAGTCTTGTCAAAACCTTTGCCAGATTCTTCCAAAGTCTTAATGCGCTTATCGTTCTTGTTCTTTGCGCCAAATTGCTTGTATCTTCGCATCGGGGCGTCACTCATGAACCACTCGAGCGACTCAACACTTCCCGCCTGAGCCTAAGATGCGTAACTATTAGCATTTGTTGGCTATCGAACGAATTGGAAGTAGCTTGTTGGACGACGCGCGTCAAAAGCGCACCAAACAAAGGCTCACTTACCGCTAGAAGGATCGGAGGTATCTTCTCTTCTACGACGCGCGATATGTAGCCATCAGGCGCTTGAGCCCAATCTGCGCGTTTCTTGCCACCAACGGTAAGTCCTTGATAGTATTTGGGCTTTGTCTTGATTTCGATTCCGCTTTTCTGGATTAGTTCCTCAAGTGGAATCCCAACACCTGTTGATTCAATCATTTCCGCTAACATCGCTGTCCGACCAAGTCTGACAGCTCTGTAGAAGGCGTTGTTGTCAACGCTATAGCATCGCTGGTCGTCATCTTCTTCTGCTAGAAGACACTGCTGTTCTGTGCCAAGCCTAATGATGAATTTCATTAAACCGATGTCATCAATCTTGATGGCATGTTCTAAGAGACTACAAGTCCGGAAGTCAGTATGGTGCGAATCAGTCACGCATCCTGGTTTGCAACTCCATCCAATCATCGTCAATGGCATGACGCTACTCTTGACAACACTAGATACCTCTCCGAGATTGTCGACAGTGAATTTGTCACTAACAAGCTCAGAGAATATGGGGAGAGCGTCTTCACGATCGTCATCAGATTCCTCTGCATCGTTGCTGTCGTCTGTTATCATGTTCCAGCGTTGTCGGTGCGTTTTATTGTCGTCTTTGTGATACTGAGCGATACAGATATCAACAATAATCCGAGCCAAGTCTCTGTGACCTCGGAGGACAGCAATAGAGAACGGACTGAAGCCGTTGGCGTCTTGCACAGCGATTTGCAACGGGCCATTCGCTGGACGGTCTGCAGCGGACGACCATTGGCCAAGAGTCAAATTTTTGACTTTTTCCAAATGACCACTCCAAGCCGCCTCGAAAAGGCTGATATAACCTTCTGTCTTCATCTTGTTCATATCCGGTAAATAGAATTGCCATTTTGTCTCATAAGCGGGTATCTCAGGAGGCGTGTACGAGTATCTTTTTGGCTCTGCYGGTTTCGTAACCTTTGGATGCATGTCGTAGAATGATAGGGCTCCCGCCGCGATCAAAGACTTCTCCGTTGTCTCCAATTCGTTGACAAGTTCAGCTATTGCGACGCGCTTCTCTTCAATGCCCTCTGAATGTCTCTCCTTGAGATTACTTCTATGCTTTTCCCAAGACTGGGCATTGGACTGTTTCTCTTGCTTGAAGTCGTTCGAGGCGCTCCAGTGCTGATAAGAATCCTTTTTGAGGTGGCCGATATAAAATTCTTCATCCTTAAGCGACTCTGGCGCTTTGATGTCCTCTTGCCTCGGAAACTTGTAGTCCTTCAGCTCTTTGATCTTCTGACGTATTATGTCAAGAAGGCTTTCTCCAGTGTGCCAGTCAGCGTATGTCGGATCTTGGAGAACTCGATGGCCCCAAGTGCCTAAAGTATTTGGACTGACTCCTTTGAGGACAAGTTCAGTGACAATCTTACCCATATTCTTATTTGCTGCGGCCAAAACGGGCTGGTTTGCATTTTCGAGAAATTCATTCATGTTCTGCTCAGAAGTATGGTACTTTGCATAGGACGTCTTCTCTAGATGGAATTTAATCCAGTCGTCTGAGTCAATTTGAGCGTGGGCGCCAACAGAGAGTAATTTGTAAACCATTTCTGGAAATTCAGACTCGATTGCTGATGTGAGTGGTGAGATGGTCTGGGAATTCCAATTCTCAGTTCGACCGATATTGTTCAAAACACTCTTTGCTGCTGGCTCGTCGTTCGTTAAAAGAACGTCCAGAAGCTTGCGTTCGCCTTTGGCGACGAGGTAGTGAAGAGCACTAATGTGGTTCATATCGCCCTGACCTGAAGTTGCCCCAAGTTTCAACAAAAGCTCTAAGACTGCCTTGCCCTTCGCTGGCGGGAGAAACATAGTGAGAACGATGGTCATGATTGCGCCTCTGGCATTTTTGGTGCCAGGATCCACGAGTTTGACAGGGAGTAAAACGTCAGAGCCATACTCAGAAGCTAGAAGTTCAATGATATCAAGATGCCCGTTGAGGATCGCTAGATGTAATGGGGAAAGACCATAATCCCACGCCACAACATCGACGTCGTAGACATCTGGATCTTCGGTGGAATCATCTGGTACTCCGTCCTACATCTCAAGTGATTAGCTTCTATTGTTCTTTATCAATTACTACAATAGACTGCGAATTGCAAGGTGTACAAGAGCTTTCTCTCGGGTTTGGAGAGTGGTATGGGATAATGATTTACCAGGAAAGTCGACATTCCCAAATCATTTCATTACTCACCTCAAGTGTTTCGTTGGCAGAGACTCTGACAAAAGAGCCCATAGTCATGGAGTCGGTATCATCGCTACCAATGGTGATATCAGAGGTCTCGGAACTATCATCGTCCGTATCTTTATCTTCCGATTCGTTGGCATCGAATGTCTGTCCCCGACCTTTGCGTTCTACACGCTTAGCATTCAGACGAGCTTCTTTCTTTTCATCTTCCTTTACTTCGGTCTCTAAACTCTTGTCCATTAGTGCTTTGACCATTTCTACATTACCACGAGCGGCGGCGATGTGAAGTGCAGTCCTGCCGTCGACAAGTCTTGCGATGAGTCTTGCACCATGATCAATCAGACACTGAACAACCTCTGGAGTCGAGACTAGTGTTGCAAGATGAAGGGGTGTACGGCCTGTGTAGTCTCTTCTATTGATCTATGCGAAATTAGTGGCCGTTGAACCAGATTGAGCACTTGAAACTCACGTCCACACCTTCTTGCTGACACCAATCTTGAACATGCTCCAAGTCACCATCTACGATGGCCTGGCAAAGGCGGGCAGTGTCCCCGACATAAGCCATAGTAGTCCACTCATCATCTGTGATGGGGTTAAAACTTCCAATCTCTTGTCTGCCGGGATCTTCTTTAAGAAATTTGAGTGCTCCTGCAACATATGTCTTGGCTTCTTCTTCAGCCACTTCAATTTCCTCGTCCGTCTCAGGGTTCGGGCAGTATCCACAGCAATCTTGAAGCACTTCCTCCGCCGTACCAAAAAAGCAAGGATGCCTGTGTAAATATACCTCCCGATCCTTTGGCTGATTCCATTCAGCATTGAGTAAAAGATCCTTGGCGTACAACAAACGATTTATTCTAGCTGCATGATATTTAGGTCCATATGGCACAGTCATAGAATGGTAGGAGGACACTTCTTCTTGCTCGATCCACTCCGCCACCTCGTCTTCTTCTGCCTCTTTTAGATTTCCGCTGTTGCGCCAATTGTTACGATATCGGTTCAACGCAGGTCTACCGCGTTCCTCTCTGCGTTGTGCCATATAAAATTCGCGATCAGAAGTCTTAGGCAATTTCTCTAAAATCAGAAGTCGAGCAAGGCCTTGAGTCCGGCCGAAGGACCGCTCAAAGATGGTTGGATCAACACGAGTTCGATCCAACAATGGCCAGTGCACTTCAAATCCTCGATGACTGTACTTCGAAAGGCGGTTCTCATACGACGGAGAACGACGAGTGAGGTCGATCGTATTACATTGGCCAATAAATGCTGCCAGTGCTCTCGGAGCTGCGTAAACTTGCTTTCCATCGTATGCTGCGCATGCACAATCGACGTCAAAGCCTGTGATGATTTGTGAGACAGAATCATAAAGGCGAAGTACAATTTGAACGTGTCGAGTCGGGTATTGACTTGCAATGGTAATGGCGTTCTTGGTCCGGATCGTCGTAACTTCATGGAGGATACTGTCTTTGATACGCTGCTCGATCTGCTTAACTTTGTTGAGAGCTTCCTCTTCATCCATTCCATACAGAAAAAGGTCGACATCACTGGCAGGCGCCAAATGCTCGTGATAGTATTCCCGCATGCTGCGTTTGGTTCCTGCCCACTTCTCAGGGACTGGAAGGAGAGCCGTAGTGACAGAACTGCCGGCAGCTACGACGTTGTTCCAGTCGAGATCGATGAGGGAAGACTCGGAAAACAGATTGAAATTCTTCTGAAAATCCCTGAACGAGGTCACAACCGCCGGAGCTCCTGTTGGCCTGCGTTCTTCATTCTTCAAGGCCATGATGTAGTGGGACTTCTCATCGTCCGACTCATTTTGGAGGGATCGGGCTCGAATTGTGACTTGGTGCTCGTGGCCATCGAAAACGGGTACCAGATTGACGTTTGGGTCTTTGACGACATCATGAGACGGATGCTGAGCATAGACTTTGCGCAGTTCGGACTCAAAGTCTTTGAATGGAGAAAGGAGCTCATCAATTGGTGTATCAGGGTTCCTGGTGAGGTAGGGAATGAAGTCCTTGATTTGGGTCGGAAGCTTTGGAATGTTGATCTCAGCAGGGAGGCCTTGAGGCACAGTGGCCGTTGCCATGGTTTGAAATAGTCGAAGTAAGAGGGCGTGGGCCGCGGCAATCGATACAAGTGTCTGGTTAGATGGGAAGATGAAGGAGAGAATTCAGTTGAGAAGTTCGAATTGAGACAGGGCCAGGTCGACCAATAAGAAGTAGATTCTGAGTTCGAAGTCTGCACAAAAATCGTTGTGGAGGACTCGAGATGATTCTGAAGCTCAGGCGTTGATTGAAATTAGAAGAAAGACATCAAGGGTATTATACTAGGAATTTCAATATTTTGACGTCCTCCACCTCTACCTAGGTAAGTGATCTCCCGCGTCACGCGTCAGATTGACACGTCTCGAACACCAAAAGTTGTGATCTGTCTATTCGAGTACAGCGGAGAGTAGGCAGCATCCCCACTCTTCCACGCTTAGTGCTAGGCACACATGGTGGCCTAATCAAATCAATCCGRAATTAGACTCCCGAGCTATCCACGATCACACTCCATACTTCAGTATCTGCGAACACTTGGATGTAGTAGATGAGTGTGGACCTGAGCTCCTAGAAGCGTCTCGTTGTTCGAGTTGTGGCTGACTTGTGACTCGGTGGCGCCTAGAGCCCTCGAGATTGTTTGATTCCGGACCCGTGGAGACGGAGCCGGACCCGCACCCGGAGCCGGGCCCTGGGTAGCCAGAGTTGGCATTACGCAGATCAATCGGGACGCAGTCGTGCCTCTGTAATATAAACTATTCATAGCTGCCATTGGGAGGCAGAGGAGAATCTCTAAACTCTCAGAAGAAAGCCGATTCAAATGCCGAAGTCGCCGTCAGTAGTGTTGAAATAATGCTTACTAAGCCTGCATGACCGTGCGCAGTGCAGAGACTTATACTCAAATCTGTACTATAGTTGCTTCTCTCTTCATTATTAATAAG
>QYAH01000488.1:0-35155 GCA_003988945.1 Chaetoscypha palmicola
CATGCGGCCATCCGCTCCTCTAATTTCCCCTACGAATAACCTGTTCTTTTCTCCGTCTTTTTCATTCGTCTCAGTTCTAGCACAAAACGACGATAATCTCATAGTCGCTGAGAGCTTAGCCTGAAACTGCCGCAGATGAGCAGCAGTCGACGTCTCTGATCCCATGTCTCGAGCCTAGTGTCCTCATATACAGCTGTGAATACTTCATGAATGCGAGCTCAAGGATTCTCAAACATAAATATAAAGATGAAACAAAAACGGCCGTTTCTCGTTTCTCTTCTCTTTCAGGAGTTCAGACTCCTTATATTCTCGGAGCTACTCAGAGGATACTGTACATACTATACTGTAGAGTTACCAAAAACTTTTCCAGGCTAAGAATTGCCCCGCTGTATCTCTTGCTTAAAACAGCTCTGCATCGCAGATATAATTCACATATTCCGTTCGACTTTCCAGTGATACTTAGAGAACAGAAACGGAGGCAAGGCAATCTACGCGCGATGAGAAGATCGATGAGAAGATACAGTTTTCCGTTGCCTTTATTTCACGCTCGGCACCTTGCGATTGACATGACATTTCTGTCGTGTATGAAAGTCTGGGTTCCAAGATCTATGATATGAATAAGGCTGCTTGATAATAAATGAATGATTTGGGCAGCTTAAATTCTCCCATCCGAACGAAGAAGCGATTGTTTGTTGCCCACGAGGGTAGCGATAGCCCATTCTGTAGTTCCTCCTGTTTAACATTGACGCTTCTGAATGCTAAGTGAGTGATTGAGTTCCTTTCCTACTGTAATGCCCGCTAGATACGCTCGGGTGTTCGGACATCGCGAGACGAAGCTTATAGATCCATCGACACGGTACCAAATACTACCAGGAAAAGTCCGACATCAACGTGCGCGACGCATTCGAAGTTTGTACGGAAGGGAATATCCTTCCGTCGATGACCACTCCTCCATACATGTGAATTGACATATCCTTGATTCCGCCTCATCAAACCATGCTCCAGGAACATGCGGGTTGCACCGTTCAGGATGCTCGACCATATTCCAAAACTGTGCCAAGCTATGGTTGGCATTTTCAGTAAACCAGAATTTCCAGTCTGTTGGCTCCGGACCATATGTGAAACTGACGAGGCGGAGACAAATAGCGATTTCAGGATATTTCTCGTACTTGGCGTTTGTTAGATCGTACAACATGAAGGTGGTATCTACATCCTCAAGACTATGGATCTCTTGTTCGCRTTCRCCGTACTTGATCAGATCAACACCTGCAAGTCTGAGCTCTGTGAGCCAGGCGAATGCTGTGGCAATTGCTTTAGCCTCTACGTTTGGGCTCAGGTCCCCAAACTTGGGCCAGCAAGATTGAATTAAGAGTAGAAGTGGTGTTCGTCGCACAAAGTAACGTCTATACCAGCAGCTTTGGCAATACATGTCTTCGGTGAACACACTGTGCAGATGTGGATCTCCTTGCACCAGCTCCCTTAGAATATCTGTGAGCTCGGCAAAATCAGTATCCATCTGAGGCCTAATCGTATCTTCGGGATTCTCGCTGTGGCTRGGCSCTCCCAYGTCTGGTGRCRCAGGGGTGATCGCAGGCAAATTTGCAGCRATTAAATGGATCCAAGTAGCACCACGATTCGTAAATGTATTGCAGAGGAGGTTGTCGATCGGCATGCCATTAATCAGATATCGGATAAACTTGCCTGCGTCTCTTATTGGAATAGGGTGTGAGGGTCGCAAGAGTAAACACTCTGCTGAGGTTAAACGACCGTACACAGAGCAAGTAAGAAAAGCTGCATCTATTCGGCGCACCGTCCAGAGAAAATCGTCGAATTGTCCTCGGAAGTACATTGCCAACAAGGTAACGTTGTCCATGTCGATGTCGCAGCGGCTTTCGGTATCGAGTTTTGGTGCAATGATGGAAAACATTTCACGCTTGAACGTTGCGTGTGCATCAACTGCGTTAAAGAAGTCGCACACCATACGCAACGCTGCCAATCGGGTTGGTATATTGGCACCTTGGTTCATGAGAAATTGACACATTTCAGTGTTTTGTCCACTAGTCGCGAACTGAATTGCTTTAGTAAACTCTCTTGGGTGGATATCAGTTTGCGCACTTGCAGTAGAGATGTCCCATCAACAAGCTCATCAAACGGGGTTGCCGTTTTATCTTTGAACATCTGCTGAACAGCCGGGAGATTGCCGTCATATACTAAATCGAACACCGGAGCTGAACGAGGAAGAATGTTGGAAACGCGGAAGCTGAAGTCCCATCCACAAGGGGCCACAGATCCAGAGATGATGAGAGCTCGGTGACTGAGGCTAAGCCATTGTGGAGCACGAAGTCTGGCTAGGAATTTCGAGTGCTTGCGATGGAATGCTGAATTAATAGCATCTCGTCGTTTTGAAGATGACTCTAAATTGTTGTAATCGACATCACGACGGAGCCTACACTGGGGAGTGCCAACTGCGTGGCGTATTGATAACAGCACATCATCAAGGCGGCGCTGCTGCAATTCATGTCCCGCCTGGTGAAGGGTTCTGAAATTTGAGTAGAGTAAGCACAGGCAAGTAGCAAAGCAGCTAAGGTAGTAGCACAAAAAGACTTACACCGAGGATATTTGTATGGATAGCGAAAGCATATTTATTGTTCTACTGAGTCGAACTTCCAGCTGTTGAATAACTTCTTGCTTGAGGACCGCTTTCAATGCGCCAATTCGTTTTCTTTGGCGAATTTCCCGTTCCAAATCTCGCACAACGCTGTCAAGGGTATTAGCTGCTTGATAACAAAGATCATAGCACCYTTTATTCGAGGTCGATGCAACTACAAACACGTCCGTCTTATGATCAGGCGAGACCTCCGAGTATTCCGCAAGYACGATGCGGACAGCTTCGATGTCCTCGATGAGGCCTTGGATAGCTGCAGGAGCATTTTTGACGTTCTCGAAGAAACTTCTGAGCTTCACAAGGCTATCTCCAATTTGTATCGCAATTGACGCAATGGATATCACACTGGCAGCCACACCGAGCTCTGCCATGTCGCTAGTATCTCGGAGAGTGTAGACTTGGTATCAAATTTGGTCTGATCAGGATGAGAATCGTTCTACCTGTGAGATGTCTGTGAAATGGGTGAGAGGAGTGGAAAATCAAAGGATGCCCTCAAGATCAAGATCATGGTTGGAAGCTTGTAACCTCACCTGCATCCCCGTCTTTGCCRTGTAATCCTCCTGTATTTCCCCGCACCATCTACAGGCAAGAATAGAAGCTGCTCGACGTCAGAACATAGACGCTTGCTGGACAAAATGAAGCAACTAGCCGTCCGGCCTCCTTCGTACACCCTCGGATCGGCCTTGAACCCTACTTGGGCTCAGCTCCTGAACTCAACATAGGACACGTGATAGCCGGGAATACGACACTTGTACATTGTACCTGGCATTCATTAATCAAGTTCGAGATCACCGCCTGGCTGGGAACTCATGAAGCTCCATATCTCTGTCGAGGTTGAGGGTCTGACTTCAAGACACCTCTCTGTTTCCACGCTGAAATGACCAGATACAGTGTGAGTCAACGTGGATTCGTGGTCAAGGCCTCGTCACCAGATGTGAAGCCCACGAGAGTTGTCTCCTGCCTGATACTATCACATGCCAGATGAATTCTCGCAGGGAAAACAGGAGGGTGATGTGTCGTCTAAATCACCAAGGACACGATGCAACAGAGACAGTAGGTAGGTACAGTACACTTTACTATATAACACTTTATATAGAAAATGACGCGCAATGCAACGATAAGTGAATTAGGAAAGCGTGGACTTTGAAAGGTTGAATATAGCTCGTGCATCTTGGCGTGAAGTGGTCGTCGCGCCTGTGCCACACGTCATGGCCCAATTGTGGCTGCTTGATCTGGCAAAAAGCAGGTTCGGCGTCGTGTGCACAAATTCACCGCTAGCGCCTGTGATTCGCTCGCCTCGCTCCTCCCTATTAAATCCATGTGGTGCCTTTGCCAGAAAACCGAACAAACCACCATCCATCCATCAACAACCAAGTTTGACGCATTTCCGTCTACAACACCAGAATCTGCATCGTCACTGCCAGCTTCTGTTCCGCACATAATAGTCAAAGAGCAAGAGCTGCACCCTCGCAAAGCTTATCTGCAGCAACCGCCTGCTTTGTCCTTCGAGCTCACGAGAAAGATCAAAATATTGGTCCTCCGATCTTTGAGAGCTCCCAACCATGTCCGATTTGACCAACAACGATACCGCGATGCCTTCTATCGAGGAGAACAACACCAGCAATGGGTCAACATTTGTTGACTCGGCGAAGAGCAGTAAGGTATGCTACGTCACCAACTCCAGCTTCATAGATGCCCTCTTGCTAACACTTGAAACAGATGATCCAAGCTTCAAAGCTCCCTTTCCCACCACTGACAGCCCATTTTAGATGCCTCCGCCGCAGCTTCTGCAGTTGCTAACCATCCTGTAACCAAAAATATTACCAACGGTAGGTTTCTATCTTATCATAGGTGATATAACAATGCTGATGTCAAGCTTCGCAGGTCCAGTCGCGGAAAACGTTAAAGACCAGCACGCAAAGACCCAAGCCGAATTTTCGAATCTCGCAGCATCCCGCACAACACCAGCAAAGCCAGCTGCTACAGGCCAGCAGCTTACACACTACCACTCCTTCTTCTCAAGCTTATTGTCATGGAACAACCCTCGTGCCTCTGGCATTGCATACGCCTCAATTGTCACATTCATCTTCGCCGCCCGATATCTTGACATTCTCAGATATGCATTCAAACTTACGTGGATGACTTTGGGTATTACTGTTCTTGCAGAGGTTGCTGGCAAGGCAGTTCTTTCGCATGGTCTTACCTCTCAATTCCGCCCCAAAAAATACTATACCATCTCTAAGTCAACTCTGGACTCTCTTACTGGAGACTTGTCAGAACTCGTCAACTTCTTTGTTATTGAGTCTCAACGTATTCTATTTGCCGAGAATCTTCTCTCTACTGTCGGTGTAAGTTGATTTTTGTACCCTCTTTTTTCTAGCTCTGCTAACATGCTTAGGCCTTCCTCGGCGCTTTCATCTCCTACTATCTCATCAAGTTTGTCCCATTCTGGGGTCTCTCTCTGATCTCCACGACTGTCCTCTTCATCTCTCCTCTCGTCTACAAGACCAACAAGGAGGTCATCGACCACTACCTTGCACAAGCCGCCGAGGTCGTCGACCAACAATCTAAGCAGGTCCGCGAGATGGCCAGTCAACAAGCCGCCCGCGCTACCGAAACTACAAAGCAATACGTTGGAGATTATTCCCACAAGGCACAGGAGTTGATCGGTAACGCCCGTGGAAGATCTGCCTCTCCAACTGCCGTTAAGTCCGAGCCTGCAATCAAGAAGGAAACCACTCCACCTCCACCTTCGTTCAAGGATGAGGACTTCCCTATCGCACCAAAGGAAGAGTTCAAGGCAGTCCCTGCTATTGAGAAATCCGAGGAGGCTTTGATCGCCGTATAAGTCAACTTTTGACTTGCGACGTGACATATCTCTTTGCCGAAGGGGAAAATAATATATGACGTGATTAGTGGGCTTAGARATTGCGCTTAGTGGTGGCAGTAACAACAAAATATCGAGGCTATTGATACGATCGATGACAATGGGATGAGGTATGACTCGACGCAGCAATTGACAGATATGGATTTGACAGGCTCTTATGATGTTCACGAGGGGCTGTTGTATTATGATGTATGGTGACTGCAGATTTCCTCAGTTTTGCGTTTTCCTTTACCAATTTGGCCTGACTTAGCAATACCTGGATCATGGGTTCTTTGACTGGGCTTGTGTTACACGGGTCATGCGGGTTGATGTCTTGCTGCATGGCTTGCGTTGCTCTTTGGCTGTTTTTTTTTGTTTGTTTTGGCCGTTGAGAGTCAAGGGTGGGATAATTAGATTGTTAGGGGCATGGATGCGAATTCGACGGAGTAAAGCAAAATGTCCCACCTTAATTGCAGATGCCGGTGAAATTGTGGTCTGCGTGCGACCTGATTAGAACAAGAGTAGTGGTTCCTTCTCTAAGCACTGTACCATGAGGCTAACTCATTAAACCACGCCAGGAATCACAACTTCCACCTCAAATGAGTATTCTGACCTTCAATGTCTATCTATCCGCTCAGGTCCATCAACGAAATACCCTCTAGCCTCACTCAAACCCACGATGCATTCGCGTCTCTGCAGTATGTGCGATCTGATCTAATGTCAGCTACGGTCTAGCTGTGCTTGATATAAACGTGACCACCACCAATATCTTGGGTTGAGCGTTGGGCGTATAAGAGCTATATTTGAACTTTTTGATCTTCGCAGATACGCGGTTCAGTATGAAGTTTGAACTACCCTGTATTACCGCGGGGTTTCTTTGACTACACTTATATCTGATATGGGATGTCTTTAAGTATACGCTGTGTGGTCTCGAAGGTAGGTAAGAGACGACTGTAGATGGTAACTCCTATATGAAACGATTGACTTTAAAAAGCTGGCTTCGGACAGGAGAAATCAGAGATCCTCGTACGACTATTGGGTCGTGGATACCGCGTACCTTTCCCTTCCTTCGTCCTTATTTTAGATCTTATCTCTTACTCGGCGGAACTGTCCTTTTGCGCTTTGATCTCTTATAACACTTGGTGCCAAGTTAGTACACGGTAAAGTGGATGTATAGACGTGCTATAGTTGGCTATAGACCCATGATAGTACCTATAATAGTATCTATAAGGGGACTACACACACTTCTTTTAGACAAAGCTTGTTTTACGCTCGAAAAAAGGACAGTTCCGCCGAGTAAGAGATACTATTGATCGTTTCCAAGAGAGATGAGAATATTCCGGCTAAGTCTCAGATAACATAAAACATTCTTATTTCATCTAACCCAAACAAAAAGTTAGATATATATCAATCCATTCTCTCTATTTCGGGGTACTTCTCGTACGTCACAACATAGTAAGCAAAACCTCACCACCAGATTTGAGCATTTCTCGTTCAGGCCGTTGAGTTGACAATTTTAGTAAAAGAGACATAAGTCAGCATCTGAATCTATCTATCAGACAAAAACAGTCTTCTGGTGTCGTCCTTTCCCAAGACCCATAAGCGAGGAACTTTCCGCGCTAAGCACGCAAGATTCGACGGGCAAAAAAAATAAAAACATACAACAGCAGGTATTCGCTGGTGGTCACCCACCCAACTACTAATCTGCCGATCTGAGGCTTGTGTATGGCAGAGCGGACGGGATGCCCAATCTGTGAATGGTTATATTAGTAGCGGATTGGGCGGTTACGCTACGAGGGGTGGCGGTTGGGGGGTATTGCAATACCAATCTGGACTTCTGTTGAGAATAGGTGGATGGCGTGACTTGATGACGGCATGTTTATTGAGATATATGCAGAGATATGCGGTCAGAGTAGCGAGGGCGAAAAAATGGTTGTAGTGTCTATCTCTTACTCCGCAGTACTGTCCTTTTCTCAAGCGTAAACAAACTTCGACTAAAAAAGGTGTGTGTAGTCATACTGTGGGTACTATTGTGGGCATTATTATAGGTCTATAGCCAACTATAGCATGTCTGTATATCTACTTCACCGTACACTAACTTGGCACCACGTGTTCTAAAAGGTCAGAGCAGAAAGGGACAGTACTGTAGAGGAAGCGATAGTGTTACTTACCACTTACTTCAATCCTGCTTCGATCTTTATAGCAGATACTAAACTCCATTTCAACATGTGTAACGCATAGCACCTCAAAGCGCAACCGTGTACCTCTTTCTAACATTGCAAAATCGCAGTTTCACAGCCGCAGCCCTCAGCGTAGAAGTGTAGTATGCCGTTGTTGCCATCCTCATCATCCACAAATTTCATCTCAAGTCAATAGAGTATGAAAAGAATTACAAGATCCCCTAAAAAGAACTGATGGCTCCGTTGAGTTTCCGCAGATTTTCACGCATCATGAAAGGTTTAGCCAACGCGCCCGTCTAAGTATGATCCCCTCATCCTTCTCCCATACCACCTCCAACTCCAAAATCCAGCACAGAAGCCTAACACTTTCCAAAACCTCTAGAGAGAGACCCAACCTTTATCTTAGCGGACAGCCAGCCTTCGAATAAACCACATCGTATGTCTTGTTGTAAAGGATCCGTAGGATTCCGGCTAAAGAATCTCTAATGAAGCGAGCTGCACAACGATATGATACAGTACGCGGAGCGACAGCCCCCTATCTCGATCCTCATGAATGCCTTGCCTAATTCGAGATCCTTCTGATCAAGCGATGCGCTAACCCCAAACGAATTCACATATGGATCACTGATGTAGCAGAAATCTTCAGTGAACAAACATGAATTATTTCAAAAATGTTGTATTCGTATGCTGCAACTACCAAGCCATACCACGTCCGTCATCTTTCAACCACTTATCTACACCGCCCTCGACCTCATTCTCCGCTTCACTCCGTCCCTTGCGCTACTTTTCGCAGAACTCCACCGTTTTCCTGCTTCCCACTAATATCATGTGCATATCTCGCCCGTCCAAAAAACCCCACGGATGTCACATCCACGCTTCAAAAACCCATCGAGGTTTCACAAGCCAGAGCGAACCATCCTCCACGCCCGCAGGCGCCGCCAAAAAAGAAAAAAGAGGTCAAGAATAAAATTAACACATTACGGACGAGGTAATGGTGAGTTACTTTAAACACCTCCACATCAACATCGATGAACCCGCCCACTGATCTAATAACCAAGCGAAGCAAATATCCGTAGATGTGCAAAGAAGTGAAAAAAAGGTGTAGCGAATTATAGAGCTCAAAAGAAAATGAGAAGGAACACAAATGAAAAGAATTTGTACAAGACATTCGTTCATCGCCCGTAGTATCATCTGATCCCCGAATTTCACCCATGTACGCCAGTTTTGATTGAATTCCCCATCCCGTTCTGTGTGTACTCGGTGTATGTCCAATTCGCCGAAAGAAATTATTTGCATTCTAGGTCAATTCTTGACTTTGATTTACAGGGCTTGACCAGGAACTGGTTTTCGGACTGGGGTGTTTCCAGAAGGAGTTCTAAGAGGTCCAGGCTGTACATTGTTGTCGATTGGACCAGCTGGGTTCATTCGGCTTGGGCCAGGTGGAGAGTTGCGTCTTTGCTGTTGTGCATTTGATGGGGCGCGAGGACGTCCTTGGCCATGACCATGCATCGGAGCATTGGCTGGAGCTCGAGAGCGACCTTGGCTATTTGGGGTCATTGGTCTACCTTGCTGACCATTTGGAGTCATAGGACGTCCTTGCTGGCCATTTGGGGTCATTGGTCTGCCWTGTTGACCATTAGGAGTCATTGGGGGACCCGGTTGACCTGTTGGAGTCATTGGTCGTCCTTGTTGACCGTTTGGTGGCATAGGACGGCCTTGCTGGTTCATACCAGGAGACATTRGGCCGCCTTGTGGACTACCTCGGGGACCATTTTGTTGTGGACGAGGCTTGACCGGGCGAGTAGAAAGGCAAGTTCTTGGAACAACACCTTGCTGGGAACGATCTAAACGAATGCAGAGAGCCCATCCGTCATCGTACTCATGAAGCACGCGAATCAATTGGCCAGCGCGAAGCTCGAGCTCGTCGTCCATGGAAGGCTTGAAGTCGAGTTGTACGCGATGAACAACGCTATTGGCAGGGCCGCCAGCAGCGGCGATAGCAGCAGATGTGTTTGTCTGGGTTGGGGTGGAAGGAGACTCAGAAGATGTGCTAAATTCGGTTCCGGCAGGACTTGGTGGACCCATGAATGGGCCAGCCTTTGTAAAGTCAAGAGGCTTAGGACCATTATCACGTCTCGAGGCACTACGCTTCATACCAGGAGCGACAGCGGCAGCTGCACCAACAGCGGCACCTACAGCCGCACCCATGACCGGTTCATTGACAGGGCTAGCGGCAGTCGCGTGTTCAACGACTGGGCTCGTCATGACAGTTGGTCCATTGGCGTTAGCGGAGTCAATTGCCTCGGCATGATTACCGAAAGGATTGGCGGAGTTATTGGATTGAGCTGTGTCTGGTCGCATGGCAGGAAGAGCCTTCTCGGTCATTGGCACTGCGTTACCAGTCATGAGAGCGTTGCCACGGCTTTGACGCTTCTCCATGAGGTTGGGAATGAATTGGGTAACAGGGCGAAGTGACAAGCGAGGAGCGATTGGCGATGAACGAATGCTTACAGTGCGAGTAGGATCAGCGAAAGGATCATCTTGCTTCTCGTTGTCTGCGAGCTGTTCTTGCTTTGCGGCGGCATTCTTACGCTTTTTGAAGCAGTACAGGATGATGGACAAGATTGCGCCTACAAGGAGTAAGAGACCAATGGCAATTCCTGCCTTCCCACCGGCACTCATGCCACCATCTGAACTGCTGGCATCACTTGTTGAGGTAGAGCTAGCTGCTGAAGCTGTGCCAGATACGGCAGTGGGAGTCGAGGAGAGCGAGAGGCTGCTTGTTGCCGCGAGCAGGGCAATCGAGGTCGCGAGAGTCGTCGAAGGCGCGACTATTTCGGTTGGGAGGGTCGATGAGCCAGCGCGGAGGGTTGAAGACTTTGCGACAGCGGTGCTGCTGGCAGAGTCGGTATCKATATCAAGGTCGGATGYAGCCTTGACGGAGACGGCACTCGTTGGAGTTGACTTTGCAGGTGATGCGGAAGCTTTCGAGGTGGCCTCAGGTGCTACGACGGCAGCTGGTGTTGTTGATTCCTGAGCAGGTGTGTTCGAGGTTTCTGGATCTGCGGCTGGTACTCCCACTGTTGAATATCCTCCGATAGGTCCATCAAAGGTAGGAGTGGCTGTCACATAGACGACTGAGACAAGAGTGGCAGGTTCGGCGGCGGCGATGGGTTCTGGAGCAGCCATGCGCGCGTGRAGGCGATGGAAATGAGCGTGACTCGCCATGATGGTTATGTGCTCGATCGAAGTATCGTGAGATATGCGGTGTGTTGTTGTTGTTGTTGAAGTAGAAGGAGAGAAGGATTGTAATGGCGATTGTTCGCGATGGACTGGGTATCGGGGCCGYACAATAGGATGGGACAATGGCGCAAGATTGACCGAATTACAATATTAATTCGACGTACTCCGTACGGTAGCGAGTATTGTCGAGAAATGAGAGCGTCGATTAAAAGAGTGTGGTGTGGGCTATCGTTCGCGAAGGGATACGATCTGTCGATAAAAGAAGGGCGACAGAAAGTTGTTTTTTTCCTTGCTTGCGGATAGAAGCACGAGGAGGGGATCACAGCGACGACGAGGTGCGTGTGAAGGGGAAAGGGAAGAGAGGCAGGAGAAGATGGGCGGCCGAAGGRTAATGTGTGGTGAGAATGGGGCGGACAGGGGTCTGGAGAGGTCGAGGAGGTGTAGGAGGTGGAGAATCAGCCAAACGAGAAGAACGCGAGCCGAGTGGGWCCAAGTTTACCCGTCATTTAAACTAGTGCAAGGTACGGCACGCGAGGAGCCAATCAGAGAGCGAGTGGTCCCGCAATAACAGGGGTCCCGTCAGGAACAATCTTCTTTTACACTTCGGTCGATGATCGCCGGCCTCCTTCACGACCACCTTCTTAGCCTTAGGCATCTGTCAGGCATTTCAACCGTTCTTGTGCACACACACAATCGATGTAAAGCGAGAGCTATCGCTACTACATATCTAGTACCTACTTCGTAAATACTCCGTACTCATGTACTGTAGCATCCTTTCTATTTGTCTTTACCAAGACACGGCTCCCACAAGAACCGACTTTCCATGTCTATCAACGACAGATCGCATGTCGTGAGAGATCAGATACAGTGCCCAAAGATCTCTCCGTCAAGTCACGCAAGAGGTTGCTGTTCTGAGTGGCCACATCTGGATTGCTACCCGCTTATCGACAACTTCATCACACCCATCAGCTTATCGCTATCAATCCATCCAAAACCCCTGCTTGCCAGCCTGTTCTCAGCCAATCATTAGTCCCCTTTCCCACGAGCAACAATTCTATTTCAAAGCCAGAAAACGCGATTCTAATTTTTAATACGACGACATCATGCAAACAAGAGAGCCGCTTACATACGACCATGAAGATCATCATTCATCAACCACCATTCATGCATGTCGATGAAATTTGCAATTGGCGCGCGTGTGAGGCTCAGCTTGGATCGCTAGCCAATCCGTAGCCGCAAGTCCATCGTCCTCCGTCTGGTCGATCCTGAACATTTCAACACCCACGTCTCCCTCATCTTCGAAGACTTCTGGGAGCTAATTGTGCAGAAGCTCTCGATGTCTTCTCTACGGTGGATCGAATGTTCATAAGAATCATTGGAAGRTAGCCATCTTTTGTATTCATCAAGCGTGCGTCTGGGCTACTCACTTCTTTCCCTCTCCCTCTTGTCGCTCTCTAGCCTTTGCCGAGGCCTTATCAGTACGCAAGTACTCAAGCAAGTGCTCAAGTAAGTACCAAGGTACTTCGTAGATAAGTACCTAGGCTCAGGGGTCCGCTTGTCCACCAGGACGAGTACCTACTTAAGTAGGTAGATAGGAGCGATATCACGTGAGCTTTGTCACGTTTTACAACGTCGCTTGACCATCAGGAGGAAGTCTCATAGATCCACCTGCCATCTTGCCCCCGATTTTCACCTGGTGCGGATCTACGATCGAAGCTTGTTGGTACAAGACCACACAGCAGCGCTTTGATATCATATTCGACGAACTATAACCCTTGCAGAGTTCGTCTTCCAACCATGAAACAACTCATCAGTGTCYGTTTCATCCTGACGTGTCAGCTATCTTCGGAAGCTCGCGCCCGCATATGGGAAAGATGATGAACACATCAGGAAGTCCATCTGCCTTATGCGAGAGTGCTATCTCACACGGTGGTTGTCCTCCCATTGTTTTCAAAGCTTGATATTCTCCCATACGACATCAGACTTATCCAAGCGTTACAATGCGGAGCTTCTTCGTGGCTCTGGATTAGCCCTGCGCTCATTGACATAGGTTTTATTCATATCTAACAGAGCACATGCTGTTACACGAATGAAACAAGCATGGCATTTGCCATCAACCTTATTGACCATAGTACCAGTCGTAGAAAAGGACTCTTTGCGAAGCTCTTTTCAATTCTGCAGAGCTCAATGCTGGTATGCAAACCGTTTTATACCAACATCTACCAGTAGTACCCGGCTTTGAGGCAAGAGAATGGGAAACTGGGGAAGACGGTCCTTCGGATGCTATTTATGTCGAGGTAGGAGGTATGATAGAAGATAGATCGTGTTGATGAACGAGGTGCGGGAAGATGAGGGGGTTATTGAGGGGGTTGATTTGAATTGGAAATGTTGGTGTGGGTGGGGTAGTGAAGTGGTAGAGGCAGGACATCAGGTGAGATATCCTGAGGGCGAGATGTGAGAAGCTTAACGTAAATCAATCAGGTTTCAGGGACGTGGGATGGTAATTGCAAAGCGTGAATTGTAGGTCAGTATGTGAGATTAGATATGATATCAGATATGTACTCTGGTTACGTTTGCGAGCTTAGCATAATTGAGAAGGGAGCTTTGGCATCGAGAGCAGGTGCTATTATGGGTGTTTCTTGCCGGTGCGTTGGCTGATAGAAGGATATGTTTCGAGGGGGGGTTAGATCGATCGATTTCTGCAGATTTTATTGAAGTACTATTTGTGTACTTCTAACAGCCAGGGTAGAGAGATTTTAGAAAGTCGACTTAGTACCAAGGACTTTGCACTTCCCTCGGCTGCTTAAGCGAAGGGGTAGACGGTTATGTTACGACTGTTGATCGCCGGAAGAAATTGGATGGAGGGTAGATTGGTATGCGAGTTTGTGTTGGTATATAGTTTAGAGCTAGATCTTTCTACGTTATGTCGGTGGAATGCTTGCTGTGCATTTTCAGTTCTTGTTTTCTGCTAGTAGACCAGATTTCGATGAAACTTACTAACACTATMGAAAGTGTGGGCAGGGCACACATTCGGTGAAGCAAGACTCTAAAAGGTTGTACGATGAGTCCTTATCACACTGGATCTGTTTCGGCATTCAGACTGTTCTTTTGCCGAAGCGTGWGATTCCACTCCTGCCATGTATCTGTTCCGCAGAAGCAGATASATTTTCACCACAGGATTTAGTCACAATAGAGCAAAAAAGACCAAACATGGCAGAAAATGACATATCATTTCTCTCGCCACTCAAGATGAGCCATCTCTCCATCTAGAAGAACAGATAATATGTATATACAAGAAACCAATCATCCCATCACTTTTATATGTCCTCCATGACCCATAATAGCCGTTATATATGTACAAGAAACACCTCATGATCGTTCAAGAATCCCACGTCCACCCGGCGAGCGTTTAGCAGGTATCGTCCTCCTCCTCAGCAGCTGGAGCACTGGTAGCAACTGGTGCAGCAGTGGAAGAAGCACGGACGGAGGTTGCGAAGGTGGTTGGGCCAGCGCTAGTGACTGGAGCAGCAGCAGAGGAAGCGGCAGGTGCAGCAGCTCCGGACGAGGCACCGAAAGCGAGAGCTGGACCTGGGATCTTGTAGTCGAGACCAGCAGTGTAGATGCTGACCATGATACCTGGGTCGGTCTCAGTGTAGAGAGCGGTACCGAGGACACCTGCTGGAGCCTCGGTTCCGGAACCGGTGACCTCAACGTTGATGCATTGAGGGTAGTTTTGAGCTCCGTCGGCGGATCCGGCACTGTGGAGTGCGATAATCTCGTGTCGGATAACGTAGTTGCCTGGGGCGAGAGTGGCTGGGACGGTGATGGCCCAGGAGTTGTTGTTGGCGATCAAGTCGTCGGATGCCCATTTACCTGGGGCGGAGGTGTTGTCGATAATACCCGCCTCGGCGACCTTGAAGAATTCAAGAGTGGCCTTGTCGACGGTGGTGCAGTCACCGTTGCAGTTGGCCATGTAGTCAATGACTGGGCCGTGGTGAGATTCTGGCCAGGTGTTCCAGTCCATGGTGACAGTTCCTCCGGCGGCCACAGTGGCGCTGGCTTTACCGTTGGTGGCATCTTTGTGGCAGATGATATCTCCAGTCGAGAAAGCAGATGGAGAGACGAATCCGAGATCGGTGGCAGTCTCAGTCCATCCAATGACTGCGGGTGGGGAGGCAGCGTATGGGTACTCATTCACGAGGTAACCTCCATAACTAGAAGATGGTCAGATGGAACTATTATGAAAGAGTCARTCGACATACTAGGTTCCATCAACGTCAATGCCCTGGACGAAGCCGTGGGCAGAGACTTGCGCAACAGAGGCAGCAAGAGCGAGAAGAGCGCTGGATTTCATGTTGGTGAAAGACATCTTTGGAAGAAGGATTGGAGCTTGAAAGTGACTTGGATAGACGTGGAAGGAGTGTATTTGGTAGGATTTGTTAACTGTGTTAGACCGCTAGGGTGCAAGAAGTCGAATGAGTCGCTAGGACCTTTGAAAAAGAATGTGAAAGATGTTTGGAAAGAGAGTGAAAAGACTGTCAAATCTGCGATGATGCTAAAAGAAACTCAATCGTAGGTGAGCCTCATCCTTTATATATAAGCTTAGAATYAGAGGCTGCCAACACCAATGACCTGGCAGCGGGGAAACATCCCTCGAATAGACGAAAGGTTTAATTTGCGGTCATCTGGTCGCGTTTCGATAAGCCGCCTGGGCGTTTTGCAGAGATGAAAAGCACTATATCTCGTCTGGAAACGCAGTGTCTATAGAGTCTTGGCTAATCGACGCATTCCAGGCATTTAGAGTGTTTTTGTGGTCTGCGTTGCGAGTGGATCCCCAAAGAAGTTGTTTGTTAGGTTGAAAAGTTTCGAAACAAGCCTCGGGAAGCCCTCCTTGCTAGGCGGTAAACTTCGAAACAGACGGAAGCCGCAGCTAAAAAGGAAGAGGCTTAGAAGGCGGCTGGGATAAACTTTCGTACTCGATGACCGAATGAAATCCAAACCTACCGTACTGCATATGTGAAAAACGAGACGCGCGATCATATCAGAATCAAATCTGAAAACTGCCGCTTTAAACCTCATCAACTCTCGCAATCACCGGAGCCTTCACATTGCAAGAAGACAACTAATCTGTACCACCGCAATACTATTGCCAAGCTCCTCATATAGAGAGGATTCAGTGGTACAATTTCCGTCCGTCGTACGTRGTCGTGGAGTTGCCATGTTGTTCCCCCCTTTGCCGGTCAATTTGAAATTTCGGCTGTTTCATATCAAGCACGTGACTCAATAGACGACCTCCTTACTTCATATTGTTATGACGTGCCATTCATGCAAGAGTTGAGTTTGATTTATGCGACAGCTTGTTCTAAACGCTATTTCGGTACCGGTAGACTGGATTCGTTTCGTTTCGATCGAAGGGATGGGTGATCATAGCTCAGATCTGATAAACTGTAGCAGAGGCCAAACACTTTGTTCAGATGCTTCGTGCAGCCGAAGCGGCTCGGCTTTTAGAGATTCTGGATGGATGGTCGGGTGAAAAAAATTTGACACTGTCGACTCGTCCTAAAGTTGAGCAAAATTGACGAAGGGCGRAGAGCTTGCGAGAATACTCATTTCGAGGTTACAGGTGGTACTTAAGTAGTAGAGTCAAGAGGCAATTAGGCTAAGCTTGAGGTGGTTTGAGAAGATTTGGCGGCAATATGAGGTGATGTTCCTCAACCCTTACCAAGGCTCTCGTCTAAAGSCTAATCATATTGACGAATGAKGACAAATGAAGATCAAATTAAAGGGCTAGATAAGCGACGGACAGGACAAACAAGCCRTCTCTTTCTCAGTGAATGAGTATATCTCCAGGTCTGGGCCGACCAGTCAGCCATRTTCACATCACYTGCTGGGTGCCAACTGATGGCAAAGTTCAAAGGRAGCAAAGATAGTATRCCACCAATAGTTCCAGTCTAGCAAATGACAAGATATCTCGTTGTGCTCGCACACTGCAGTTGAACACATGTTCTTATGACGTTGGTGAATGCCACTCACCATATTGTTTCCTATTAACTGAAAGGTGTGTAGGAACAATCATCAGGATCGATTAGCATAGGAACTACTCCTGACAGTTGCAACTCTGAGTGCCTGAGCGCCTGAGCGTCTGAGTGTCTGGGTGCCGAGCCAGCATGTACCGCTTCGGTCGTTTTTGTGTCACCGAGTAGCACACTCCCGGTTATCTGTCGCTTAGCGAGCGAGGCAGAACTTGATGGGGAGTGTGGCCTGTTACCTGAATAGGGAGACGACTAGAAGTTGTCGATCAAGTTGAAATGCATAGCGTCATATTAGGCTCAGCATGAGCCTTCGACTTCTGCTGTCGTGTCGAGGCACTACCAATCCCTCTCACACGACATCGCACACATATCTTCACAGCCTCAATGTCAATTACAATACAAATCCTCGTCTTCTMGGCCAATAKTGCCAACAGCTATGACGACCAATCGAGTGTCGCCGGCAAGCAGTGGAAGATCGCGCTCAATTACCTCGCCGACTGTCCTGGCTTCTTCAGTGTTGCCTGGGGCCGTCACTTAGAGGACCCTGAGCGAGTCACAGTTTTCATTGATTGGAGTGATACTCGAGGCTCTTTGACCTTCCTTGCTCAGTACTATGGTTSTTTCCTAGAAACTGTGAAGCCTCTCCTAGCTTCTCCAGAAGCGCCAAAACGTCCTCAAGCCTGCGCATTGCCTGCCRGTTTAGTAGACGCAGCAGTGCCCGAAACCGGAGGGTTGATCCATGGTGTGACCACCGTGGATAAGATGACTTTTAATTCCTACGATGGCGACAATTATCGGGGTCTTCCTGATGACTCGCTCGCCTGTTATATATACGAGCTCCAGGGACAGACCAGCAGTTTGGGAGAAGGGACCGGTGAAAGGATTTGACGGTGGTCACTTTGCATGGGCATTAGACGAAACGACGGGGAGAGAAACGAGGACGCTATGGACGATCATCAGCTGGCAATTTTTGGAAGATGAACAGCGGTGCGAGCAGACACTACTGCATTCAAGCAGACGTACAATGAAGGATCACTATGTTGGGTGGCTATACAACCGGGCGGACGAGGGTCGACAGGAGTACCACGTGAGATGGAAAATGTTTACAAAAGACCGCATGGTGTACTTCTAGTTGGATGTTTTAAGTCTCTCCAACAAGGCATCGGCGTTGGAAGTGATTCCCACGAAGTATTCAGATGACTCTTCGATTTTGGAAATACGAGGGATCTTGCTCCTTCCACTTGTTTATCAAGTCGTTTAGTAGCTGAAACGGGCTTGACACTCTCTTATTGGACTTAGGCCCTGTGATACTTGGTCTCAGTGTTAATCTGGAATCCTGTGTTGGAAATTATTGGGATTAAAGTTCGACCATACTACTTCGATGACCGCAGATGATGGCGCTCCTGCTATATGGAACAGCAAATTGTATGGCTCATTGAGCGCTGTGTGCGAATATAATGATGGCGATCAATATGTACTGTTCCAGATTGGCAGTTACCAATGGAAGTCTGACGATGCTAATTGTAAAGTTGGGGCCTGGGAYCGCGACTTTGACCCGCGTGTAAGTTGCTCCAAGACAATGAATATTTGCGCATAGAAGCTAATTATATTGTAGCAAAGGGACATGGATTGCAAGATACCATGTTGAGAGCGGTACGATCCTAGGTTTTTGGCTTATGAGTGTTTCCGTTCGTGCTGTATACTTATTAGKGTCATACAGMAGGCGTTACCTTTGTTCAGAACTTCATGAGGAATATTTCAGCGGGCAGGACAGAACTGAGATCAAAGTATATCCTTGCTATGTTGCTTAAAGAGTTATCTGGAGTTAAGTATAGTGCGTTGTCCCTAAGTGAGAGCTATGAACTCTTCACTTRGMAGTGATCATGTTCCTCGTTAAGGGGCATGAGARCCAAGGTAGAMCGGGCTCGCTAATACATATGTGTTCCAGAGGCAGCAATTAGACTTTCCCGATGCAAACCCAAAACAATCTCAAATTTTAGCTATCCTCTAATCCAAGAGCTTCCTCTACACCTTTTGAGTCGCCATACTAGCATCCCTATAATCCTTCAAAACACTCGCCCTCTCTCCAGTATACCCCGTCTTCTCCATCCACTCTCCAAACGTCCTAATCCTCCCGGGCAAAATCGCATCCAGCGCCTCCGTATTCCTAACAACAACATCCTCCTTCCACGCATTCCAAAAGCCTGAGAAATTCTCCCGATAACTYTGMAGCGTCTCATCCTCCTTATCAGCCGAATGTCCCACCTTCCCATCCACATCCTTCCACAGCCCCGAAGCAAAATATTYATCCAGACTCACATCCTCGAATCTCGCTTTCCGACCCGTGACAGCCGTGAAAGTCTTCACCAAATCCGGATACGATAAATGCTCAGTTGCGATCTTGAGATCCAACCCAGACGCCTTGGACGGGTTATCCACAAGCCACCTCGCATACAACCCCAAATCCTCAAGCGCAATCATCGGCGGCTTCCCCTCTCCAACTGGCGCTTTGAACACATACACCTCCTCCCCGTCCTCATCGACCTCCTTCCACGGCACCAGCAACTCGCTTAGCATCTCAAGATACATACAACTCGTCAACACACTCCAAATCATCCCCCCCTCGCCACTCTTCTGCGTACTAATCCAATCCGCAACCTTCTGCTTCCCGTCAAAATGCCCGGTGCGAAAACGGGCTTGGTACCCGCTAGTCTGGTACGCGGATTCGAGAGAGCCCCAGATGAAGTGCGACACGTGGTGCTCGCGCGCGAGTTCGTAGAGGCGRATTCCCCAGTAGATCTCTGCTTTTTCGCCGATGGCGAAGCCGTTGGTGTTGGCGTAGAGGATGTYGATTCCGGTTAGGGCGGCGTGGAGGGTTGGTTCGTGGTGTGCGGAGCCGGTTATGAGGGTTGTGTTTGGGAGGTGGGAGAGGGAGATGGCGGTTGGTGAGGTGGCTGTTCGGGTTAGGATTCGCACGTTGTAGGCGTTRTCGCTGGTGAGTGCTAGGAAGATGTTAGAGGTTKWYATGATGGYTATGGAGAGAGACTGACCTTTTACTACTGCCGCTCCCTGGGCTCCTGTTCCGCCGATGACGAGGACAGTTTGTTTTGGTGTCGACATTTTGCTTGCTTTAGAAAGCTGATAATCAGAGAGTGATATACTTGTAGATGAAGCTGTGGGAAGAAAGSCKTTTTTATACGAATTGATTCAAGATGAGATCAAAACCAAAACTCAGGAAGTCCTCAATAGATATACTTCTACCGATTCGCGCCAGTCTTCATCCTGCTCTCTCTAACTAACGTAAAAGCATACTACGTTTGAAATCATACAACCATAGATACATCGGTTGATCTACTAGCCTATGCCGTGCAAGCTTCTAAGCCTCGACATCAGTAATCATTAAGCGAGCAACTATCAGACACAACGCCTTTAAACTCAATGATTCAGCTTCGTGCGTAATAAACCACGTAGATCAATGCCCGCAGATGCATCCGCACTCTCATTATAGCCAGTCGCGGCGGTATGTTATTTTCAAAAGATGAAATGCCGAGGKGAATTCGTCCGGGGTGTTTGTGATTAAGTCTTGCAATTGATGACTGTTGGTGGTACAACGCCTGATTAGTGAACGATCATGCATGTACCACACCGTAAATTTCCAAGGCTCAATTATCTCTAAAATCTATTGTATCACCAAAATATCACTTCTTGTKCCCCTTYCCTACACTAMTCATCTTTACATCCTCGCCTTTTGTCTCAACTGCAGAAMTCGCCTTATGGCTAGCATCAAACCCCTCCATCCACCCTAACGCACGACCTTTCTCTACTCCCTCGCGAAAAACTGTGCTACTCAATGGGATCATACTTGATACATTTTGGCTACTTTCTCCTTCAATGTAGGCTCTACGGAGTGTRGTATCTTTGTTGCGCGATGGAACCATACTCGGTAAAATTTCGCTACTTTCTTCTTCGACGAAGCCGTGAGGTATGATGATCGGTGTCCAACGCGACGGCTTGAAGGTGAGAGGCTTTCCAACTGGGGGGAATTGTCTTGGATTACCTCTTCGATTGGGGTTGAACCTGCTGACGGGAATTCGAGGCGTCTTCTTTCGGTTTAGACGAGTCAATGATCCTGCTCGCTGCCCTTGAGTTGCTAGTAGACTTCGACTTGGGATAGGAGGTGACAATGAAGTTGGAGAAGTAGACGGGCCCTCACCTCCATTGGGGTTGAATCTGCTGACGGGGATTTGAGGCGACTTCTTTCGGTTTAGACGAGTCAATGATCCTGCTCGCTGCCCTTGAGTTGCTAGTAGACTTCGACTTGGGATAGGAGGTGACAATGAAGTTGAAGAAGTAGACGGGCCCTCATCTCCATTGCGTTCCGTTGTAGAAATTTCATGCATCATATGCGGAGTAACTCGTTGTGCAAGCTGTACGATCTCGTCATCATAGATCGTCTCTCCGGTATATGCCTTCTGTSGGCGCACTGTTRCCCCCTCTCCCTTTCCGTCCGCGACTGGATCCTGGGTCTGTATCATCTCGTCGATACAAATATCACGACCTTCATCGCCCGATCCGATTTCGAATCGGTCTCTTCTGAGTTTAGCTCTTAACCCCTGTCCCTTCAGGAAAGCTAGGGTTTCATCGTCCAAGGTAGGGATCTGAGAATCTCTTGCTCTTATCCAAGGAATATCAAGGTACCGCTCTGCTGGTGAGATRTGCTGGTTCAAAAGCGATTGAGGAGCTGAAGCGGTTCGAGGAGTTGGGTAGATTGGTGGAGTGGGTGAAAGGTCTTCCGTAATTGTATTGAAGTTTTGCGATGAAGATGAAGAGGAAGATGAACAGAGCGTATGGTTCCTTGGCGAAGAAGGTCTTGATGGTTGTGTGTTGAGGGACATGGAACTAGATGGAATAGGTGGTGAATGGTGTGTCTGTCCAGTCTCGAATGAAAATGTAATTGATCGATTCGAAGAGTGTGCTGATAATGATCGCGAGCGAGCTCTTGGGGGTTGGTCTTTTCCAGAGGTTTGAAATGAATCGGGAGACTCGAATCGTTCTGGAGGCAAAACTTCCCCATTATTCTCTCCATGATATGGATTCGAAGAGAGCGGGTCTACTCGTTCTCCGTGCGGCCAGTCACCTTTGCTGTATCGACTCTCAATCAGGTCAATGGGAACCAGGCGAGGTGACCCTGAGGAGGACGATTCATAGGAGTTCCTAGGATATGGTATGTCGGGACCTGGGGAGTGTATTGTTATCTCTGAGCGAATATTTCCTCCAGAAAATGTGATATATTGTCCTGGAACGTGGTTCGAAGGATGACTAGTATCGAGAGCAGAAGTTGGACGCTCGAAGGCAGATCTTGAAGACTCTGGTTGATTCTCAGGTGCCGTGGCAGGCCTGCAGTCCTCTGCAAGAATTGCAATTGAGATTGGTTTAGGAAGTGTTCCGGGATGGTGCTCGAATGCTCCTACTTCCCAGCTAGAATTGAAAGTACTTATACTAGCAGGTCTAGTCTTGAGACTAGCGGTAGACAGTCGTCGACCTACCGTGAAAAAGCCCGTGAGATCCTGATCTTTCTTTACACGAGGACTCACATAATCATCCGGAAGACGTTTGCCCCAGGAGTTTCTCTTGGTTCTTTGAGGTTTTCCTTGCCACCGTTCTTGCTGAACCTGTGCTCTGGCGACGTCCAGATATTGTGGAGATAAGGGAGTGAATTCCTCGGCTYTTGGGACCTCGAGCAGTCCAYTCGACTTGGACTTCGTCTTGATTGCTGCTGTTCCGACGAGATTGAATATGGAAAGTCTTTTCTTGGTTTTCTCGGGTGTGTCTATCTTAGTGGGATCCGTCTGATTGCCTTCTACGCTTGTGAGATCTAGTTTTGGTAATGATTCATCGTTCCTATCGGCAGCCACGAGAGTGAAGTCGGTTTGCTCTTGATCAGACAGCTTTGTTTCTTCGGAAGAACTTGTTGCTAGTGATTCATCTTCCGCCGGCTGAATTTTTCGTAGCCACATTGTGCAATTATAGCTCAGGACGAGAATGGAACTCTGCGTGGAGCGGCAGTATAGGATGTGCCGAGTGGGATTGCTGGATGCGAGAAAGAATTTGCACAGAAGTATTTCAGGCCGTGAATGGAACCCACCGCCGAAACATCTCAAACGAGTGAATGATAGAGCAGTCAGTGCCACTAAATTTAATCGGGATCTAGGAAGCGAGAATCAACCAGGTGAATAAAAAGTTCCCTCAAGGCACATCGGCTTACCTCGCTCAGAATTGGGACACCCAAAATTGTGATTGAGAGAACCTGCTAGAGAATATAGACTCAAGTTATAGCGTTAGATTCTGTATTCATCTAGCATGCCTCGAAGCGGACAGAAAAAGCGGCAGGCTAGTATGAATTGTCTCATCGTCTTTCGCAAATTATATATAGTAAATTGTTTCAAAACACAAGAGCAAATAGACTATGGTATGCTATGTAAGCTGAGGAGTGACTATATTTTAATGCCCCTCAAAAACTTCTCAAAAATGAATGAACCGTGTAGCAAGTCTCTTGCATCTTTCGTGAGCTCCTCAGTGTGCCCCCTTTGCTGTCCACCGCGCGCTTCGCAATCCTTTCTGATCATTCCCCTATCTACGAGACAATTCCGCATATCCAAAGCCTAAGTAAATACAGACAAGGGAGTATAATACTGTCATTTGCTGACGCACACATGAATCCTAAGGTTGTCATCTACCAAATTAACATCTCAGAATGGCTATTCGCTAAGTAACACTTAAACACCAACTGAGTTTACTCTTTCGCTCACTACTACAAAAATACCAATTGCCTCAAAGAAACAAAATGGCATCCCAAACTTTCACATCCTCAACCGAAATGCTCAGCACTAGCATAAGCCCACCCCTCCCCCTGGGGAAAGCGTTCAAACACCTGCACCTCACCTACTCACCCATCAGACAACTTATCCAGAGCGATCAACTCACGAGGTTTAACCAACAAAGGCTCCAACTCCTTCAATGCCTCCACGAGATAATCTTTCTTCAGCTGAACCTGTACACACCCATTAACCTCTCATCCCCATCTCCCCTTCTCCCTGTCATGATGCGGAGTACTAACCTCCATCAACCACCCCAACCCCTCACTCCAACACTCCACCCACTTAATCACCCCAGGCTCCGTAGCACACCGATAGAATTCCAGAAAAGTACAAGCCGGTTCCGCAATCGTCTGCTCGATCACCGGTTTAAAGAGGGAGAAAACCCGGGGGAGGGTATCGGGGGAGACGGTGATAGTTACGTGGATCGAAATGCCATTGAAAGGCTGAGAGGAAGACATAGCGGGAAGGGTGGATAATTAGTTAGTTTATAGATAAGTAGCTAAAACGGCAGGAGAATGAGCTGGCTTTATACACAATTCCCTATGCTGCGCCGCCAACGTCCATCTACGCACAGCACACGCGGCCGAGATCGCCATTCTCTATCCTCTAAACCACCCGATGCATCAACGTTAGATGCAGCCCTCTTCTGACGTGAGATCTGAATCCATCCCTGTCTTTGCATGTCCTTCCACCGAACACAGCACCGTAAGAATGAGATACTGTATACGGAGTCCCAACATTCCAGCTTCTACGATGCATCACATCTAGTCCATGCACACCGTGGGACGGGGGAAATTCGAAGTACCTCGCTTAGCATAGCAAAGTCCCATCACCTTCCACCCTCGAAGGAGGCAGTTAACTTCATCGCCTTGTCGCCGGGGGCTTTCACGACTTTAATTCCTTACCATCTAAAGCCGGGGATGCTATTAGCTTCTAGCCCTATAGATTATCCAGAGTAAATAATACAGGCCTAAAAGTAAATACTGCTCTAATATTTCCAACCTGCTCTTTTTAGGGAGAAAGTCTCTCCTATTTTTTAAGTACGTTATTACTTAAAACGTAATATCTTTACGAGTATAATATCTTAGAGACGACGATATTCTAGCGTACGAGATATCTTAAAAGGTACTCTTCGAGTATAATATACTAAAGAGTGCGAATATTCCTTAGAGTACGAAAGTTCTATAACATTCGCGGCGTAAGAAGCCTTATTTATATGATCTACATGTAACTTACCTATTTGTCGAGGAAAAGCAGCGTGTGCGGGTTATAAGGCAATGAAGTCGTTAATTACGAAGGAGGGCATCGTATAGAAGACACAAGATACAGCGCCGCCACCTCTCGCGAATTTCAGCTTCGATAGTAATTATACTATACCAAACCTACAAATACCGCAATACAGTACATATCACTAGCTCGCCCTAAATACACTAATCTCTCTTCCGCAAACTATACTAGCAGGTAGTAAATAACAACCATCCATCCATCGTCCTTAAGCAGCTCCCTGCTAACAAACCAACCCCCCCACATCCCATCCCATCCCATCCCATACGCCGCCATCAAACCCACATAGCCTTAATCTGACGAAAAATATATACAGTATACATATAGTATACATGTCCAGCGTCTCCATCTAGTCTATTCACCTACTACATATGCAATGACAAATATAGCACAACATAAACTCCCTTTCCCCTCTCCTTCCCTTCGACCCGCTCCCCACCAACACAACACAACACACCAGAAGCTCGCTCAGAATTACAAGATTTTATTGTCGCAAGCTTTAATACATCACAAGTACTATACAATGCATGTCCTCCCACCAGCCGACCAGTCTACATGCCATCGCGACAGCCCGCCACCACAACCCACCAGCATGACAACAAACACTAGCACCAAGCAGAAGCGTAGAGGGGAGAAAAAAAGATGGATACGCCACGAACCACGAAGACCTCCTGAAAATGCACGCGCTCTAGGTTAAAAAAAGCAATTCGCTTTTCCAGTCCTCTTTCATTCCATTCCACTCTATCCAGCTCCCCTCCCTCTACCCTTCTCCGTCTTATCTTACATAATAATAGCCGGCACGTCAACATTAACCTTAATACTCTTATGTGGCAAAATGCTTCCCCCATTAACATAAATCTCATCACCGATCGTAACATCATCACCCAGCACACTAACGTTCTCCAAACGCGCCCACTTCCCAATCGTCGAATTCCAGCCTACGATGGTGCTCTTGACCCAGGCGTGATCTTTAACCTTCGAGCCCTCGAGCAGGACACAGCGCTGCAGACGGACGCCGTCGCCGACGACGACGTTTGGACCGATCGTGACGTTTGGACCGATGCGGCAGTTTCGGCCGATCTTGGCGGATGGGTCGATCAGTACGTTGCCGCCGTGGACGTAGGATGTGTTTGGGGATGTAAGGAGCTTGGAGCCTTTCTTTGTTAGGGAGGAGAGGTAGAGACATGTGCCTGAGAGAAAATCTTTGGGCTGGCCGACGTCCATCCAGAAGCCTTCTAGATCGAAGGAGTGGAGTTCGCCGTCTGCGCAGATCGCTGGGAAGGTTTCTTGTTCGATGGAGGTGGGTCGGAGATCGATGCGCTTGAGCACTGAGGGGTTGAGGATGTAGATACCGGCGTTGATACGATTTCCCACGAATTCGACTGGTTTCTCGACGAATCGATCGATGCGGGATGGGTGGTTTGGTTTGTGGACTACAACACCGTATTTCGAGGGCTCTTCCACCTTGGTCACCACAATGGTACCCTCTTCACCGTGTTTCTTGTGGAACGCGGCTAATTCCGCAAAGGGATATTCGCAGATGACATCCGAGTTGAGAACGAAGAACGGAGCGTCGTCTTTGCCTAGAATCTCCTCTGCCAGCTTCAGAGGGCCAGCAGTACCGAGCGGTTCTGATTCGATGGAGAATGTGATCTTGACGTTGAATTTCTCTTCATACTGTAATCCCGTTCCGTCAGCAGGTGAAACACGCGGCCTAGCAAAATTCGAGATCCGGACTGCTTACCTCTTGCAAGTACTTTTCCATTATTTCAGGTCGGTAATTGACAGCGAGCACAATATCTGTGACGCCCGCCTCAGCCAACGCCTCAACCTGATGCAAAATCATGCGCTTGTTTCCAAATTCYACCAATGGCTTTGGCAGAGTAAGGGTCTATCCATCTGATCAGCCATTATCCAATTCACCTATGCCCAGATCCGCGAGCGTATATTCGAGTATTCAAGTCTTCAGCGGGCAGGAACGTACGAGTGGTCGCAGACGGGTACCAAACCCACCGACAAGAATAAGAGCTATCTCACATCAGCAGACGCTCCAAAGTGCTCTCTAGATCTTCAAARCWTACCTTTCATGATGAACGAGTGATCGAAAAGGACGTTTTGCGAAAGGTGGTCTGGTGTGTAAAGGGGCACGAAATCTATACCCCACAATCTTCTTCTGTCTAGGCAAGTCGAAGCGCAAAAAACGAGAGTGAATGCGCGTCTCAGAAATCCCAATGCAGCAAGTAAACCAGCGAGCGAATATGCGTCTTCAAATCAAACACAAAAAACGAATTCCTCGAGTATGCAGTTCCGTGTAGAGGTCTTTTGTACTTGGCTGATGGTGTGGTATTGTAAGAAAGGGACACCTCTCAAAATAGTTACGGGTGCGGGTCCTGAGGCTAGTGGCACCCACGCCCTCGAAAAAGGGGCGCGGCTAGCACCGCATCCCAGACTGGCGAGGCGGGATTGGATACGAAAGAGCTGGACCTCCCATGAGAAATTGAGGATTACAATCTCAATGGAATGCGTGATCACACTCCGTCAGAAACGGTCAGCTGCACATCAGAAACCATTCCACGCTTCGTATGCCCACGTTTCTGATTTGGTTCGCTGTCTTTTCATCCCATTGCATCCCACGTTCTTCCTCCGCGATATAAATATGGTCGCATCCACCATGCACCTCGTTGAACTCCAAAAATGCGGCTCCCTCATCTCTTCTACCCTACAGTCCGTACTGTGAAATCTGTCCAATGAGCTGGCATCTAGACATCTCCACTGCACTTACTTCGTATATCCTCCCGTGATCTACTAGATCTCAAACCACGGATTCGTTCCTCAGGCACGACATATTAGATCATCTGCCACTTCCCGTCACCTGTCTCGTCACTCGTCTCAAGTTGACTTCGTGGGGTTACTTTATACGAGGTACAGTCTTGCATTATCAAAGTGTATAGACGGATATAGGCCAAGTGTCCTATGAACAGGGAAAGTAATCTACTCTGTCCTTTATACTAGGATACTTTAGTACCTCAGTGTCCTAGCTCGGTAAATAGGTAAGCCAATTGGCAGCGATTTCAGGTTCGATTTGTCGAAAATATGATTTGGTTGGTTGGTTACTTACTCAAACACTTTCAGCTCCCTCTGATCCTCAAATGAAAAATCCATATCATAATCACATCCCAGAAAGCGTATCACGATCTTAAAGCCAAATCCCAATTCAAAATATCCAATGGTCGCCCACAGCGTTTTATTTAATGTAATCATAAATCGTAATCATCATAGACGGTCCTCCATTCAATCCATTGCCATCTCTCTTCCTAGCTCCCATGAATCTCACTAGAAACCTCATCAAAACGCCCTAACCCGCTTCATCACTCAGTCAACCCTTCCGCTCACAACATTCATCAACGAGCCACCCCTCATAAAACACCCCAAGCCAACCTACCCCAGATTTAACCAGTCCACTCCACAGAATTGAAGAAGTAAAGAATCATCAATCAGTCTTGAATCATAAGTCATAAACCCCTCACCTCCCTCCCATAGGTTAGCAAAGATCAATCGAAAAAGAGGTCGCAACAACGCTATCCACCACGCTTGCTAAATGCATAGAGATTTTCCTGCTTACCTGCTTGCTTCAACAAGCAAGCAACCCAGCAAAAACAAAACGTAAGAAGAGAATAATAAAATGGAGTCTCTGCGTTCATGCATTCGTCRTTTTGAAGAAAACATCGCAGAATCAATAAAGGCAAAACTTTCCCCTCCTCCCCTGAAGTCCGKCCATATAAATGTGCAGGTCGCAATGACAAGAAACGTGAAAAGTCCTCTCCGCAATGACGGGTTTTCTCGTTCGTCGAGGAATTTGACAAAGACCCCCCGCTCGCCTGCTAACCTAAGCGAGGATCGATCTGGTAGCTGTAAAACCCAGGATGTTATTCGTTACGTAGTACGTTGCCGCTTTACGAAATGTCTTGAAATGGAAATCGATTTGGTGGAAATAAAAAGCACGATGCCGTTTGGTTGTTTGGAAAGATGGGTTCATTGAAAACGAGGAAGTTGCTCGTTGATGAGGCATTGAAGGTCATTAATGTCGTTATTGGTCTGTATGAGGTGGTATAATTTCATGGTTCTGTGYTGGAAGTCGTTAAGAGTTCGTTATGGTCGAGAGTAGTTGTCTTGATTTTCATGTTATTTGCTTGATTGCCTCGTTGCCAGGCCTGTTTTCTTCTTCGTAAAAGTCATTCGTGTAGGTGATCGGTGATTGTTTTGCGTGACTATGAGGAATTTGGATGTTCCGCTCTCGAGGTCTGTCCTGTAGGTTTCGTCCTTGTGAAATCGAATTAGAAGAGAGTAATTGAGGAGTGAATCGGCCGAGAGGAGGAGTAATAATAGTGTTTCAGCCTGTGGGGATCGAACAGCTAATTCTTAGCTGTCAGATATGAGAAATCGTATCAGTGAGTCCCCATCATTCGGAGGACGTTGTGGAACTGCTGCTGCTGAGATTGACAGAATGGCTTCGACCTCCTCCCCTTCTTCTGTGTCGGCCACTGCTCTCATTGGCAGGCAGTCCCTGGACAACGCCATTGCGTGCCAGCATACCTCCGTTCACCGAGAAGTTCCGGCACACCATGAACGCCCGCATGGCAGCGTTCTCTTGAGCCAACCCATCGGATTCGTAGGCGAGATCGGTCTGGTACTCGCGGCCATTGACGAGCACCAAGCAGGTGAAGCCTGAGGAACTGCGGTACGTCTCGTACAAGGGATCGCGCCATCCACGACGTCGGCACAGACCTAGTAGCCACGTTAGAGCTTATTTTGACAACAGCTGTACTCAACTTCTAGCAATTCGTGAGGTCCACAAAGGGGGGGTGGGGTGACAAGCAGGAAAGMAAAGTAGAGGGAAAGGGAGAACAGCAAATTGCCAGAAGTAGTAATTGGGCATCAATATTTGACCAATTCCCCGATGGCATGTGAAGGAAGTAGAACAACGTAATGAGTTTTAGAGCAGAGAATGGCAATCCCAAGATCCCACAGGAAGACGGGAAGTCCCTGCGTCCAAGTAAGGCACGGAAGAAATTCCCCACGATCTTGATTGAAATTTCCGATGGTAGTGGATCGACGTACTCTCCAAATATGCCATGTAAAAACCACCCATTGTCTCTTTGTTGTCCAAGAATCAATTGACCAGATACGACGAAGTAAACCAGGAGATCCCAATCCGTCGGAAGTGCAGATGAGTGTGGTAGAACAACTTTGATGAAGTCAAGGGTGCCGAGTGGGATTTTTGCCCAAAGAGATATCTGGCGTGGAGAGAGAAGGAAAAATAAAATGCAATTGAGCCCAATCTCTAAGTATACAGGGAAAGATGCACAAAGTCAGTGATGTGTATGAGAAAGGGACAATGTATGTGTGGACAGCGTCGTGTTGATGAAGAGTAGGGCTGACTTGATTCGGGTGGTTGTCTAAGGGGGGGTATGTTGCAGGACTCTCCTTCCGTCCATGGCGGACCATGTGTAATTTATTGCAGAGCCGGCGATTAGCGCAAGACAAGGATTATGGGATTGGATTCCCGTCGAAATATCGAAGCGCTGTTGAGATAGGACGAAGGGTTGAACCAGATGCAAGTCATGATGCGGCTCTTCATGTGTGACCCATAGCGATGTGTTGGCGTAGGTCGTTGCCAGTTGATAATTGTCGAGAGATTAGGCAACTCCACCACAACATGGGAGCGCATACTAGGGGATGATCATCGACGGCTTGGGTGTATCAATTCGCCATTTCTCGAGGTCGGTCTGCAGCTCCTGTACAGAAAAAGTGGTGATGCATCAAAGTGGCGAACGATGTCTAGACACCCGTGTGTTTCCATAGATAGATGGAACCCTCGGACAAATTATTTTTTTCTTCTTCCATTTCGCTGGGTATTCTACCATACGTATGTATGTACAGTACAGTACAGTACAGTAGCTCGACAGGAGATAAATGCCGCTGCCGAAAAGTGAGTAGGGTTGGTGGTGAACAGGCCAAGAAGGAAAGTTCAAGAGGGTCTCTGGGATCCATCGAGATCCGCCGGGCTGGAGGCTAATGCACGGAAATCGAAGAAAACATGGATGGATGCACGAAAAACGTCAGAGACTCTGTAGAGGCAGTCCAGGGACGCGATCCTTCCCAGTCCAGAAAGTCCGGAGAGGCTATGTTCAAGGTCGTTCTGTTGGTTAATGTAGTACCGTATGTATGTTTGCATGTATGTTTGCATATATGTTGCATGTATGTATGGAATGATAGACGGGGTCAAGATGTTGCCCCGCACTACAACGGTAGCCTTCTGCATGCCACAATCGCTCGGGGGCGGCGTGGTCGACGTTGAATGACTGGAGTACGGCTTGACACGAAGTCGGTGAGCCTTGGGATGCATGAGAAGTGGCTGGACGGAGCAACTGGTTCGGAGCACCAAGATCTGGCAACTGGAGGAGGGAGGTGGAGAGGTGGAGAGGAGAGGAAATGAGTGAGGTGAAGTAACACTGGGCCGGACTGTAGGTATATACGAAGGAGTAAGTGGTAAGTGGYACTTTGAAGTAAGTGGGAGGGTATATACGAAGTAGGAAGTGGTAAGTGGTACTTTGAAGTAAGTGGTAAGTGGGAGGGAAAGGAGGGCACTGCCATCAGAGCTCGACCGAGTCCAACTCCTCCGAGTCGTCTGGCAATACGTACAAAGTAGGAATAATTGGAAGACGAGGAAGACGAGGAAGGGGAACCTGGCAAGATGAAGCGGTGCAGGCCAGGCCCGACAACTAGCCGTAGACAGGGTTGATGTGCGCATGCAATGATGAGCTGGCAGTGCGCTTGAAGACTTAAGTAGTAAGGGCGATATGCCGTGATAATTGAAAGAGGTATACGGCAGAGTATATTAAGCAATGCGAGAGGTGTTGAAAGAAGCATCTGCGTCGAGGGCGAGAGAGAAAGAGGGGGGGCTTCTTCACCTTGACCGGGCGTACTGTACTGGGAGCCACGGAAACGCAATCGCAATCGCAATCGCAATCGCAATTGGCAAGTAGGAATGGAGTGCGGTCCATGCAATAACGGCAACGGCAGAAGCAGATATTATTCAATGCAACGTACGGCCGGCTAGGATCCAACATATGGGGCGCAGAAAAAAGATTGAGTCGTGTACGAAGTAGATCCGACTTGGTGGTGGTGGAAAGCGATTAGATCTCTGACTACTTACTACTACGGTAATTGGTGCCGAGACGAGTATTCGGACSAGTATTCGGACTAGTATTCGGACCAGTAGCGGCGGTCGTACTCGACCGTACTCCGTACTGTACCTGAGAAGGAGCGACCCAACCGCGCAAACGGGCGTCGGTCGTCCGTCAGTCCAACAATTGGATCAACGGGTCAACTGCATTAACTGCATCATCTGCATCATCTGCATCCATTCAACATCCAACAACCAACAACGCCGTTCGGGATGAGTCTCAATTGCAAGCCTCTCGACATCTGTTTATCAGCAGTACGGAGTATGGTTGTGGAAAACTGTGCTTTTTTAGTTGGCAGACTACTCCGTGCATGCGGACTGACAACGTATGAGCGGACCACGCATCACTTGACAATGTACTGTACGGCTTGAAGAAGTATGAGCTTTACGGAGACTGATCTTCTCTAGACGCCATCTATAATTCTTCCCTTCGCTTCGCTTCACCAATTCTCCATGGCATGACAAGCCTCCTTCCACCATTTTTCCATACCACCTACGAGGTACTTAACCACCAGAAGTGCCACCACCACTCAAAGACCAGGAGACCCGACCTCGAGCCTGGTCGCTGGATGCGTTGTGATACCACAAGACTCGATGCTGACGGCTCGCACGGTACCGTCCTTCTCCCTCGTACTTATGCAAACGCACTGCGATGCCATGCCATGCCACTCCACGGAGACAAGATACACACACCAACACCAACATGTACGGAGCACAAGACATGTAATTCAGAGGCGCACGCACACAACCGAACCGGGCACAACCGACCAGCGAAGGGATGTGGCGTCTCGCACATCGGTAGACGACACCACTTTATTTCACGTCGAACCTTCCAATTCTCCAACTCGCGACGGAAGACTGAAGAACTTGCTGCATGCACCTTCCTGCCTGCCTGCAGTACCCGTACAGAGAGCAGTGCAGATTCAGTACTGTATCTGCAGGTCGGCCGGTCGTACTCCTTTCTCGCCTCCATTTCTCCACTCTGTCCGAGGACAAGTAATCTAGTGTTTGATCCAGTGATTTGATTCTGGATTTCTGTACGACGGGATCCGGAAGAAATGGCGCGGGATGAGAACAGGCACGAGTAAACTGTTTCTCATCTAATACGCAGTGTGGAAATTCACATGGCAATGAATTTGTTCAGRGAGAATGACAGTTCATCAAACACCATCAGTCAAACCCAGAGCCAGATACCCTCAACCCAGAAAACATCAGTCACTCCCGCAAGTCCCTCCACGGGAGTCTTCTCATCATCTTCTCTGCGCTGCACCTCGCAGCATCAATCTATAACCCAAGATCTGCCTTCCTGCTTGCCCACCTGTCTACTCGCCTACTTTCCCGACGTCAGCGAATGTGTTGGCAACACCCCTCCATTCCATTGCCACACTGCGAAGACAAGCGAGTATTCACGCCACTAAGCTAGCCAGCCAGGCTCATACTCTCTCACTGCCGGYCGCTCGGGTACGAGGTAAATTGCGTGTGTATCGGCAAAACATTTTTGCATGTCGTTGCCTRYCTGCTTGCTTACTTSTGCTGGAAGAACTCCTCGCCCATTGAAGCGAGGAGTTACAGCCGAGAGCAGACGAGGTGAGATATCCGCAAACAGACTCTCGTAGCATCGTGAGAAATTTTCTTGCTGCCCTGGGAGTTGCACGGTAAGTTAATATCCCGAGTACAGTACTGATGTTTGGACACAAGAAGATTGAGCTGTACTGTACATAGGTACAGTACGTACTGTACAATCCAATCCATTCAAATTCGGCGCAGTATCATATAGGTGTCTCCCATTACAACTTCACTCTCTGTCTGTTTCCCTACCATATTACCCATGCTCGCTCGCTTTCTGATAAGTTATTGCCATATCCACCTAAGCACTCAAACCCCAGCCCGTCAAGTCACGTTTCCTACTACTTGCTTACCTACTTAAGTACCTAGGTATTGACATACCAGCTATCATGCTAATTTATCCTACAACAAGACAGGTAAGCAAATTTCTAAATCCCACTAACCTTCACCGCTCTAACAGATGTTGATTTCTTACCACTTCGACCTTCTTAATGCGCGAAGTATAGATTTACAGTAGTAACATTTTCAGGGTAAGTGTATATGTATATATCCGTATATATACATGTCACGTGTATACGCTCACGTACGACCTCTGGAGCTTGGTTTGTTCACTTTCACTTACCTCCTCGCTTACCGAAGTACGACGCGTGTATAGTTGTGAGAATAGATACTATTCCATCCGCTCTAGCAGAACTCCAGCAGTACGATACATTACTTACTAAACAACTCGGTACCTTGCTATACTATACTACATCGATAAACACAAGTCGATCTATTGAACGATTCGAAATAATAATGATGGAGTGAGGGAGTGATGGGACAATTGATTGATGATATCAGAACTATATCGGGCACGCAAGTAATTGTTGCATTTTGTTCTACCGTACTCCTGTGCGTGGCTCGCTTGCGGCCGTAAGCGCAGTAGAATTGTAATAGGCACCGAGGGATAGTTACCGACGTCGGTTATAAAATCTTGAATTTAAAATCTTGAATTTCAACCACCAATGCGAATCCTAAATCCTAAACTCCATTAAAACATACCTTCACGCCTCCCATATCCAGCCGGCCTAATGCAATCCACTCATCCAACCACCCCCCCTCTTTCCACTCTCCTAGAATCCTAAAACCCACTCTTCGCAGCATAATACCCCCTCGTCCTCTCCGCCACCCCCTCGGGAATCACGAAGATAGGATG
>QYAH01000489.1:0-15764 GCA_003988945.1 Chaetoscypha palmicola
TATACTAACTCTACGCCTATATTAGAATCCTAAAAGCTCGAAAAATAGGAAGGTCCTTATACTAATTAGTTCCGGAAATAGTACTAGTTAGCTATAGGATTATTAATATACGCGATACTTAGGACTCGTCCTAATATTACCTTCACCGTATTACTAGTTAGTAAATTTTCGTCGAATCTAGATAAAAAACAGTATAAGGGAGTAATTATATATATCCTTTACTACCTCTAGGGAATACTTAACCTAGGTCTTAAGTTTTAGGGTTATAAACGTTTTATTAGTTATACCGACGCCGACTAGGTAGGGGATTAGGCGATAAGTAAGTCGACTAGTAGCTATATATTCCTCCTTAGGGGAGCCGCTATTAGCTAGTTAAGTAAAAAGTAAACGACTATTACCTATTTAACCTATAAAGCTAAATATATTATACTATATAACGCCGCGAAAGAAGCTATATAGCTCCGACGATTACTTTAACGCTTCTTAGTACGTGATATAGATCTGGTTAACATCCTAGCCGATAATTAGGGTACTATCGCCCTAGGGAAGAACCCTAAGTTCTACTAGAGGACGAAATATATCCGGATTAAATATTACTTTACTTATAAAGTTATTACTAATAGGGAGATCGCGGTAGTATATATTAGAACGGATAACGAGATTACCGACATCTTTACTAAGGTACTTAGTAAGGTAAAGTTTACTAGTTTTACCTAGGACCTAGGTCTTAGGGGAGTAGAGATTAATATAAGGTCTAAGAGAGACCGAAGAGTTGAGAAAAGGAAGAGGGTAGCTTCCTAAAGGGACTAAGAGGAGTTATAGTATTTTTTCTATTTTACTTTCCTTTTCTTTTATATTTAATACCTATAGGGTAGAGATACACTATATTATTCTAAGAGGTCTTAGGAAGGGTAACTCCTTCTTAAGCTGCCCGATAGTTTCTTAGTCTTTTTAGAAGTAGTAGAGATATACTATACTAGAGACCTAGAGAGGAAGGATACTAACTAGTATATATAAGGTTTTACCTACTAGGTTTCCCTTAGAGTTAATAGTCCGAATAGAATACTAAAGAAGCCTCTCTTAAGGAGGCCTATAAGTTACTTTAGATAGAGGGATCTAGGGGAGCTAAGAGCTAACGTCGATTAAAGGGGAGTGTTAAAGGTAATGCCTTTTTACTATAGTCACTCTCTGTTATCGCTCTTAGCCTCCTAGGATCACACTTACATGTATATATATATAGGCTATATAGGATAACCTAGACAATTAAGCAACTGAACCTATTAAACCTCGCTCTATATTTGCATATGTTGATAGAGATATGGGTCGATAACACAAACAGGGGGGCGGAAGGGTATCAACCGAGGAACCTAATTTCGTTAACCACGTTTTCGGTGCTTAACCGATTGGTGTGATACCAGACTCGACGACAAATAATAATATCTGATACGCTATATGAGAAGAATTGCTTTCAAGGTTACACGGCCAAGTGGAAGAGTAACCCAAAAACGACAGAACATGAAATGCTGCGTGGAAACGTGGAGCAATAACTGCAGTGATAAAGAATGATAGTCCAGTACAAAACAACGGGAAACATTTTATCCAAGTCATTCAACGCAAGGAGAAGTATCTCAAAGTACCATGTGAAGAGATCGGATCGGCGACCGATACAGTACTCGAATAGCTGCAACATCTGATGCTCTCGAGGTCTATCTTTTAATCAGTTGGGAATGTGCTTTGGCTGGATCGGACAACAGGCTGAGTTCGCTTAGAATGACTTTCTCCTCTCATGATGATCGACTTATTCACCGCCTCGAAATGGAGATCACGCCGTGATTAGAAAGAAGCAATAAATCGAAGTCGACAGCATTTTTTTCGTGTGGTTTCCAAAATAGTGTGAGAGGGTTACCTTCGTAAATCGAAAGGAGGTGAATTTCAATCTCGATCTAACTCACCGCCTTTGTCTGAGCTAGCCCCAAGAAAGCGGCCAGTGGCAGACTTTTATATCTCCATGCTAAAAAGTCGCCGAACCCCTCCATGATTTTTACCTCGCAATGAAATTTTGGCAAATTGTGAAACCAGGACGTGGCAATGGGCATACCCAAGCCTCTTATTCTCTTCATTGATGCATACGATAGCTTTTCGAACAATATCATCTCCCTCCTCGAGACGACCGTCGATGCCGCCGTCCGAACAATCAAGATTGACGATCCGATATTCGAGACCGAGGAAGATCTGCACGCTGAACTGAAACATTACGATGCAGTAGTGTGCGGGCCAGGGCCAGGTCATCCAGGTAAAGAAGAAGATATTGGAGTTATACAGCGGATATGGAGATTGAGTGAGGGTCACACATTGCCGGTCCTAGGGATATGTTTGGGATTTCAGAGTCTATGCTTGGAGTTTGGAGGGTCAATCGGACGACTCAATGGACCGCAACATGGAATAATCCGAAGAATCACGCATGTGGGAGACTCTCAATTACAGAAGGATGATTCAATATTCGTCGGAATTGGAGTCATCGACGCCACCCTCTACCAGAGCTTGTGTGCAGACATTGGTCAGGACCATATACTAGAGAGCGAATGGAATATACAAAAATGGGAACCTACTACGCAGTGCCCGGAGCTAGTACCGCTTGCTTGGGTGGAGAGTGATCTGTCCAAACACAGTGACTCTGGTGTAGAAGATGCGCGGGTTCTGGTTGCGGTGAAGCATGCTACGAAACCATTTTGGGCTTTGCAATATCATCCTGAATCGATTTGTACAAACGAAGAGAGTATGAGGGTGATTATCAACTGGTTTGCGGAGGTGAGACGTTGGAACATCGCACACAAAAGACGACCATCCACGCTTGGTGAACCCTTACACGGTCAAAGTGCTACGAGAGAGAGCTTGTTACACCGTTCGGAACATTTTCGTCCAATGTTAAATGGTTCAGCCAACTTCCCGTATGGCGAACACTACTGTATGGAACGGATCAGTGACGTTGAGGACAAGGATAGTATCATGTATTACTCGACTTCTGTCGAGTCATCTGGTCCAATATCCGTCTCTGATGTTGTCGAAGCTATACAAGATGTGCGACAAAATCATATTATCTTGGAGTCCTCCAATGCATACGAGCAATCTGTCGGTACGGCTGATGTGAGAGGGAGATATAGTATCATTGCTCTCGACGTCCAAGACTGTCTCAGATTCGAGTACACTATCAGCGATCATCAGATTTCTGCTTTTCAACCAGGTGACGCTGGCCAGTCCACATTTCGTACAGATCTCCGGCAATTCGGCGGCGTTTGGGCTTTCCTTGCGCAGTATGTCGACAAACGAAAAGTGATGGATGGTAATTCCGAATTACCATTTTGGGGAGGGTTCATGGGTTACACGACTTATGAGCTTGGTCTCGAGACAATTGGTGTCGAGTCAAGAGCTCGTAGCGAGGGGCATTCAAGACCTGATCTATGTTTGGCTTGGGTGACCAGAAGCTTGGTCGTTGATCACGTTGAGAACAGAGTATATCTGCAAGAATTAGCTCCAGCAAGTGCTGGTGTTAAGGTCAAGGCCATGATGGACACACTGAGGGCTAAGCTGGAAACTGCCATGTCAAGAACAACAGCTTCCAAGCTCAACAGTAATCTCGTAGTCGAACATTCAGCAGCAATTCAAACACCCGAAAACGAGGCATACGAGTCCAAAGTTCTTCAATGTCAAGAATACATACGCAGCGGCAACTCATACGAACTATGTCTCACAGACCAAACCACAGTAACCCTACCTAAAACCTCTCACCACCCCTCAGAAACATCCTGGACCCTCTACAAAACCCTCCGAACCCGCCAACCCGCCCCCTTCGCATCCTACATCCGTCTCGGCTCCGCAACACTTGTCTCCTCTTCCCCGGAACGTTTCCTGCAATGGTCCTCCGTAGGCACCTGCGAGCTCCGTCCCATGAAAGGCACAGTCCGCAAATCCCCTGCGGTCAACACGCTCGCCACCGCCCAATCCCTCCTCAACGTACCCAAGGAAAAAGCCGAAAACCTCATGATCGTAGACCTAGTCCGTCACGACCTCCACGGCGTCTGCGGCAGCGGAAACGTCCAAGTCCCCCGTCTAATGGTCGTCGAGGAATATAAATCAGTCTTCCAAATGATCTCCATCGTGCAAGGCCAGATCCCCCCACCTCACGCCGACGCACAGAAAACGCGGTATACAGGCATCGACGTCCTCGCCGCCTCGCTCCCGCCCGGTAGCATGACTGGCGCGCCCAAGAAGCGCAGTTGTGAGATCTTGCAGGATGTGGAGGGGAGGGAAAGGAGTTTGTACTCTGGTGTCGTGGGGTATATGGATGTAGGCGGTCGAGGGGACTGGAGCGTTACGATTCGGAGTTTGTTTCGATGGGATGCGGATGGCGATGAGGGGGGTGAGATCTGGCGTATTGGCGCTGGAGGCGCGGTCACGGCTTTGAGCACGGCTGGGGCGGAGAGGGAGGAGATGAGGACGAAGTTGGAGGGGACGCTTGGGTTGTTTAGATGATGTGTCCTGGGACGGGCGTTTGGCTATCTTGGTCTTGGCGTTTGTTTTTTCTTTCTTGGATCTTACGGTGTTGGGATTTGGGTCGATGGGTGGGATACTCAACGTATCGTTTCGTTTCTAGCATCGATGGGCAAGCGGGCGTTTTGCATACATGCGTGACGAGACTCTCAACGATACCCATAGAAGACTGCGGAATTGGATAATAGAAGAGATCTAGATAGATAGATATCTTGATAGATAGGTAGATGGCTAGATCAATAGACTCACCTCTTTATAATGCATGATACAGTATTTACGGATTTATGGTATACATACATCGGCTGCAAGTAGATGAGGATTGCCGTTACGCAGCAGCGTCGCATACTTCCTTATCAATTCCCTCGACTCTACATATCTCGATGTCGATTCTAGCAGCGCATGCATGCATTCTAAGTTCTAGCTACTGTACTATAGTATATTTCATACCCGAGATCCACCATAAATTATAATTGGAGATCTTCATATCCACACGCCTGTTATCTTCTTCCCCGTGCCCTGCTTCGCCTACCACACCACCATGACGTGACGGGACGAAGGAGAATTGGGAAGACGCCCTATTTCCGCTTCGTAGCTTTCCCTTTCTTTTCACTCCCTGAGACTTTAGCAATATCCGCGGTCTTGGACCCCTCACTAGGCTTCCCACCTACGCCAGCCTTCCCACCCTCTCCAGAAACACCGGCAGCCTCGCTGCTAGGAAGACTCGTCTTTCCCACGCCTTCCCCCTCAACTTCATCCTCATCGCCCCCCTGCCCAAACTCGTTCACCCTCGTATAATCCACCCGATACTTCCAACTCTGATATAGATACACAAAAAAAATGACATCATCCCTCAACGTCGCCAGGCGATGCAGGGTGGGCATCTTAATCGTAAACGCAAACAGGTCATCAATAAACGTATTCAAGAACTTATACGTCATGGCCTTGGCCGGCATATGCGCCACGCTTTTCAGCCGGTAATTGATGTACAAACTCGGCACCATCATGAGGAAGCCGTACGCGTAGACCGAGCCGACCAGTGTGGCGATCAGGAACGAGTACCAGGACTTGTGTGTCTCGTAGAGGAGGGAGTAGCCGGCGTAGATGAGGAAGAGGGGGATGGAGATGGTGTAGAGGTAGGTGAAGGCTGCGGCGTCGTAGTCTTTGGTTTGTTGTTCGGTGGTGGAGAGGGGGTGTTTGTCTTCGAAGACGAGGCGGTAGGGGAGGAGGGTGCCGGGGGGCGTGGGGCGGATGCGGACGTTGACGACGGTTGTGATTTTCCAGAATTCGAGCACGATGCCCATGCCTTGGCTGAAGAGGATCATCCAGCTGGTGTTGTCGTTGTTGTCCAGCAGGTAGAGGAAGATGACGGCTTGCATGAATACGTTGCCGAGGATGGAGCGGACGGAGATGCCGATGTTGTTTTTCTTGTTGCGGTAGTGGCTTATGTCGGATTTGAAGGCCAGCATTTCGAAGATCATATGGAAGACGCTGACGATTATGGTGGTGCCGAGGAGCCAGGGGTTGGTGTCGAGGAGGACCTCTTTGATCATCTCAAATTCGCTTCCATCTCCACCGCCTGGGGAAGAGATACCGGCCGCAGCATTTCTCGCAGCCTGCTTAGATCCTTCATCCATAGTTGCTAGGATGCTGAATTTCCAATTGGCGAGATTGTTGAGGTCGATGTGGATTGGCAGTCGTTCCACGGTCGAGTTCAACGTTGTCATATGTGATTTGAGTTGCCAAAACGTATTGACAAACATGACTGGGTAATACCAACCATTCAACCCCGTCCCATCTCTCGCTCCCGTCGCCTCCAAACGAACATACTGCCTTGTAGCAGGTGCCATTTGCGGAAAGCTGACCACCCCTGAATCCGGGATAAACGACATAGACACATTCGGGTGATAATGCGAATTAACAATCGGTCCAGCAGGAACCTCCTCCTCCACCTCCTCAGTCCCATTCTTAGCCGCAAGCAAATTCTTCGTCTTCTTAACTTTCTTCTGCGTGATATACTGCGTCAACGGATGAACAAAATGATAAGCCCGACTAGTATCATATCCCGCTGCCTGAGGATCCAACGTGCTTCCCGATAATCCCACGAAGAAATGTGCCCATAACGTCCCGTTATTCTGTACCTCCTTGGGCACCGCAAACGAGGTATCAATCACCCTCGCTTCTGTGTAATCGCCATACGCAAACCCGGTCTCCTCTACTATCTTCCGCTCCTTGGCAACCTGCGCTATGGGTTCGTGCGCAAGCGTGGGCGAGACGATGATCGTGATATCCAACTCGCTATTCAGTGGCCACATCGGCGCAATTCGTTGGGGGAGCGCACTCCACGTCGCGCCATCGTTGAGGTATTCGGGTCGGTCTTGGAAAGGTGGGATATCACCTGTATTTGGGGTGACTTGCACGACGGCTCCTGATTCATCGGTGGTGGTGGTGCTGGCGTTCTTCTTTCCCATGAATTGGTTCATTACGAGTTGCATGCCGAAGAAGATGGCGAGACCTTGTAAGGCTGATTTCAACATTGGCTAGGAGGATCAGCATTTCTGTGAGCGATTCGAGTTTGTAGAAACTTACGCTCATAGCACCTTCATCTTGCGCACCTGCAGCTGCAGCTGCTGGAGCTGGGGCAGTCGGCATTGTGGGTATCAACTCTTCCTTCCTCTGGGCAGTCCAGATATTGAAGTTTGAAGTCGTTGACGGAAGACCAACCAAACGACAAAAGTATACCTCCGTCTTCAATCCACCTCAAGAGCCGCGTCAGAAGCGCGCTTCTAGAATATCTCGGAAGAAAGTCCAGGTTCCGCAATTATGGTTATTTGTCAGCCAATCATAATTCGTGAAACCGACATGCTGAGATGCGCCCTTGTTGGCTTGGCGCGACGTCACCCCGATGTTCAGGGGTGCGAGATACGTTGATCGGCTAGTGAACAACGAAGACTTGCATTGGTGAGATGTCGCAGTGACTCAACAGAAGAAATTGTATTTGCATTTTCTGTGTGTAGGGTTAGATTAGTATATATACTTCTACTTACACTCTTTCCTCCTTCCCCTCTCGTGATTTCAGACCATCTTTGAGTGACAAATCCATCTATATATTCGAGGTTAGTGAATTCGGTCTTCCAAGTAGTGTTCAGATTCACTCTTCATATATTCTGGTATAACGGGCTGTGCAGACAGCTGTTCTCGAGAATCACTTCACGGGGGATAGAACAGACGCTAATACCTCATAGTTTACACGCTAGTGTGGTACCTGCATATAAAAACCCCTCCTTGCGCTGAGCCTCACTGCCCCTCAATTGCAACTATAAGAAGTTCAGATACTCTATATCTACACCAACATCCGGCTTACAATCACATCTGTAGTTGCAATTACATTCCGTCAACACAACACACAGATTCCATCACCAACATGGCATCAGGCGGAGCATCACCCGGCCTCCCAACCGCCAATCCCCCAAGCCAACCCCCCCTCGGTCCCTCCCCCCTCAACCCAGCATTCTCCTCAACCACCATCAACACCACCGACGCCCCCATCACCAAAATCTGCGTCTTCTGCGGCGCCTCCCCCGGCAAATCCCCCGCGCACATGGCCGCCGCCTCCTCCCTCGCGCACGTAATGGCATCCCAAAACATCCACCTCGTCTACGGCGGCGGCACCAGCGGCCTCATGGGCGAGTTAGCCCGGACGCTCGTCTCCCTCCTCGGACCGACCAGCGTGCACGGCATCATCCCCGCGCCGCTCGTCCGCCACGAGCGACCGTCCAGCACATCGGCGTCCGACGACCTCACGGCCATGCTCCCCGAGTACGAGACGTACGGCCGCACGACCGTCGTGAAGGACATGCACACGCGGAAGCAGATGATGGCGCAGGAGGTGCTGGCCGGGGGGCCGGGCAGCGGGTTTGTGGCGCTCAGTGGCGGCTATGGGACGTTAGAGGAGCTGATGGAGGTCGTTACGTGGAATCAGTTGGGGATTCATGGGCGTGGGATTGTGGTGTTTAATGTGGAGGGGTATTGGGATGGGTTGCTGGATTGGGTGAGGGGGAGTGTGGAGAAGGGGTTTGTGGGGGAGGGGAATCGGGGGATTATTCAGGAGGGGAGGGCGGCTGAGGAGGTGGTGAGGTGTTTGAGGGATTATACGGTTGCGGAGGGGAGGTTGATGTTGGAGTGGGGGGCTTTGTGAGGGGGTTTGTTGGCGTGGGAGGGTTTGGTTGGAGATGGCGAGTGAAATCTTAGGGTCTCGAATTCGTGGGAGATATTGCATGGCAGGGCTGGCGTGGAGCATGGTTCTGGCGTAGTGTGAAGGATTTCAGATGCCCATTTACCTGATTGGCCTTACTGCTGAGGTTCGTGTGTCACTAGGAAACTATATTAGAGGACAAGAGAAGTGGTTATACAAAGAACATGACGAAATAAAAAATTACATTCTATAAAGCATAATCTGCAGATGTCTTAGTTGTCTATTCTGGAAATCAGTAACCAGCTAATGATCGAAGAGCTCAGAACATCCCGACGTCTGACATGACTGGTCCCGTTCGTTGACAGCTAGTGACAGTGTATCAACACAAATCCCATGAAAGTGACAGTACCACGGACAGCACCGTATGAATCATGGTTCCCGCGGTGCTCACAGATGACGAAGCTCTCACGAGAATTCTTTTGCCTATGTCTTGGTAATCTTACAAGTCATGCAAACAGGCACCTCCGTACGCCAATATCCCTCAAACCTATGAGTCAACCTCCATGCCCTCCTCAGCAGCCTCCTCCGTACCTTCCGCAACCATATCCACCCACTGCTTCACATCCTGACCGTCAAACAGCTTGAAGCCCTCAATAGCCTTCATGCCTTCAGCCCGAACACCTACCACACCGACACTGCAGTTCTCGACCGTCAGCTCCTTATCTTGCGCCAAGCTCTCCTTCAACGCCTTCAATCCGTGCACTACCAATTCCTCTCTCCCGCAGTTCTCGAACTTCTCTAGGTTTCGCTCGAGATATGTACGTGCCATCTGACTTCGCGCGCCAATAGCGCAGGCGACCATTTCTTGCGTCATGCCAGAGGGCTGGAACTCGAAGAGGTGTGGTCCTGTCTCGTCAACGCCGGCTACTAGTAGTCCTACGCCGTATGGTCGCTTGCCGTAATGTTGGGTGTTGGTCTGCGCGCGGTCGCCGATGGAGTTTACGAGGCGGGATAAGGGGATCGCTCGGCCGTAGGTGAGACGTGAGGAGAGAGATTGCTGCTTCATGAAGTTGGAGAGGACGCGGGCGTCGGAGGCTAGACCCGCGAGTGCGAGGCCGAGATGTTCATCGATGGCGATGACCTTTTTTTGGTATGAGGAGAGTTCTTCGGCATTGCGCTTAGTTTATGTTAGATAAATTGCTGCAAGATTGGGTATGGAGATGCGCGAACCTTTAGGGCGACGAGTACGGCATGTGTTTTGCTAACTATTCCTACGACAACACTTCCTTGCTTGACAGCTTCCGAGGCATATTCGACTTGAAATATTCGTCCTTGCGGTGAGCTGTTTGAAGAGTCAGCCATGTCCCTTGCCAGACATACCATCTCGATCCATCATGATATGTTGCAGTTGCAGTCTGCTGACGGTGATGCTGTAACTCAAAGTGTATATCGCACAACTTACAAGGTAACAGAGTCGTTGTCGTAGTTATTTCTAAACATTGTGCTGGCTTTTTGGCAATCGTAACTTTTAGATCCTCAATATGACAAATCGAGTTCAAAGACACGGCGGGGATATCGTAGCGATGGTGGAAGAGGTGGTGTGTAGAGGTATCTTTCGTCGAAGTTGAGCTCGAACGCGGTTTGACGAGGCAGCGGTGGTGATGAAGCTCCAATAGCGACAGGGTTGTAAACGCGAAGCTCACAAGCTGCCGTATTTAGCGCGGCTTTGAATATCCATCAACTGGTCTACATAAGCGCCAAATTACAGGGGTAGGTCCGAGCCGTCAAGTTCATTATTGCAGCCTAAGGTTATAGCATAGCCTTGGAAGCAACGTCAGCTCTTCTATGGCCCAGAACAACCAGATCTACAAGACTACAATCCCTCCAACATAACGAGACTGCAACGAACGATCGGGGCTCGGGAACATTGGATCCTTAGATAGGAGCATCTTTACGATACCGCATTGTCCGAGATTATCACAGCTGCGTCCAGCTTCGGCCGAAGTAGGCGCATACAGCCCTCCAAGGCACTCACCACCCCACCACTCCCACGATGACAGCAGGACTCAAGACCATCATCTCCCTCTCATTCGTAGGCCCTTTTACCTTCCTCAGCTCTCACGCAATTCCATCAGCAGCCTCTAACCCATCCTTCAGGTCCTAGCGATAGGTTTCCTCCTCGTAATCCTCTCATGCGCCCTCTTCAAACAATACCTACCACTCCTCGTGGTCGCAACCTACGTCCTCGCGCCGCTACCAAACTGGATCTGCGGACGATGCAGCAACCCGGATGATTTTGGGGATAGCGGTGGGGCGAATGCTATTGTGGATTTTGGGAAGTTTGTTACTGGGTTCTTGGTTGTGATGGGGATTGGTAGGTTTATGTTTCTTATGTCATGGAGTCGGGAAGCGACAGGAACTGCAGGGGTACATTAGGATAGAGTTCGACGTACCAGATCAGTGTAGTTGCGAGCTGGGGAGTACATTGAAGCGGGGCTGCAGCGTTCAGTCGTCTCGTGCGCGGATACTACGGCTATGAAAGAAATGCTAACAATTTCTCACAGCCCTCCCAGCCGTCCTCGCGCACTCGGAAATCATCCGGGTCCCAGCTATGTTGATGTCAATCGTTGGCGGTGTACTCATCTACGGAACCATTATCAGCTTTGGGATGTTCTTCCAAGAAGAGCAGGAATTTTAAAGAATGAGTCGATGGTTGATCTGGTTTTAAGCTGAAATAAGTACGAGTGCAACGATAGTTGAAGCAGAATCAGATGAGGGAATGAGCCGTGATGATGTATTTTGGTAGCGATTCTACGAGATGGGCATTGTACGAGTGTAGCTAGCATATTATGAGGAGTAGGCAAGCATATCATTTTCGGAATTTATATTCATCTATCTATCAGGTTTGGACTCCTCCTTCAGTAGCATTGGATATATTCTCGTTGGAGTATGATGGGTAAGAATACCTTCTGATGGAAAACTGAGGCATCTTGCTAGCCATTCCGCCCCGTATTGACTCATGTATCGACACAATTCTCTGATCTAGCTGCGCAGAGAGTGTACTGGTCTGCAAGTCAGGTGCAAGTGTATACCATCTCATGGCACCCCGTCTCACTAGTTCATCTCAAAACTCCCTCGCTGTTTATCTCGGGTAATGATATAGCCTCCCCTACCCTACTTAAGTATACCCGAAAGAGATTTTGCTAAACGCGTGGGTTTATAAGGCGAAAAGAATTATACGGGGTAGGGAAGTAGAAAGGCGTGGAATACACCTCGCTATCGCTCTCAAGTAACCTCGCTGTCGCTAGGGAAGTAGAAAGGCGTGGAATACACCTCGCTGTCGCCTGATAGTATATAGATGTCTTAGTATTGTGAGTACACTTATCCTTACTCTTATCGCTTAACGCCCTACTACTATCTCTAATATAGCGAAGAGAGAAAGACCTATCCTCTAATTCGACGATCTTGATCCTAACCTGGCACCTAGTCTTTATCGAACTCCTCTCGCGCTTCCGGAGAGCTTGATCTACTCCTATAGTCTTATTCCGATTATATTTACCTCGGTGCTTATAATCTAAGAATCTGACGTAACGGCCTGCCTTCTCTTTCCGACGCCTACTACTCGTGCTAATAAGAAAGGCGTAACTAGCTCTTTTAGTATAAAGTTAGGTGTAAGCTATATTATCGAGGGAGGTAAAATTACGTAGGTCAGGAAGTAATAAGGATTCTACTCTGTAAGAGTCAAGAGCGTTAAATATAGCGGATATAAGGCCTAGAATAACTGTATACGGAGTAGCTATTATAATCGATAATACTAAGAAATAAATATATTATTAGGGCGATAGCGAGGTTATAGGAGGGCGATAGTAAGGTTTAAAAATGTGGAATGTTAGTAAATGTTTACTTCTACGAACTAACACGTTTTGCTATAGGAAGCGACGCGACGATTTAGTACTAGACATCCTTCTACACTGCTCTCATATAAGTAGGGTAGGGGAGGCTATATCATTAACCTTTATCTCGACAGATTGAAACGAGTCAAGCTTCGCCAACCTCTCGCTTAATTGCTTTATTTACTCTGTGGACAGAACAGCGTATAGCGAGAACGGCTGACGACCAAGTGGTGTTCAAGTAAAAGTAGAGCTCGCTCGATTTACGTGTCGCGTATCATTTGTGTTGTAAAACGTGTTGGCAGTTGACTAAGTATGGAGAGGGTAATTGGCGAAGCTCTCTCGCGATTCACGCTAGATGGCAGTTTAGGTGAATTGAATCTCGTTAGAAGAGTGGATATTAATCACACTTACCAAACAACAGCGACGCGCAATAAACAGTGGCGCAAGTAACTCGATAGTGACCCTTCTTAAGGCTCAACCCCATTTCTCTCATCCCACACCAGCTTCCACCCTCAAAACATGGCGGATCACCACATTCCAACCATCATGGATCTCCATCCCACCGAAACCCCCACATTCAACTTCACCGATCTCCCCTTCGAACTACGCGCCAAAATCATCAGACTCAGCTACACCCCTCAAATCGTCCTCATCGCAGACGTAGACGGCATTAAAAACTTCACACCTTCACCCGTAGCAACCAGAGTCAACCACGAGTTCCGCCAGGAAGCTCTACAGCACTACGACGCCCTCTACACCATTCCACAGGACGATCAACACGACCACGAATCTAACACCGCCCCGATCTACTTTTGCTATGACACCGACAAACTCGCATACCATCATAAGCCTCCACGAATCGCGAGCGCTGGGAGATATATGAGAGAACTCCTCGGCAGTATCTCGAACCTTCAAACCGACAAACTCTCGGTCATCATGCTGAACGTTCCCGGCCACGAGTTGACCGATATCGTGCATTCGATCTCGGTCAGGATTTCCAACCAAGATGTCGAAGGAGACATCAGGAGGTACACGGCTAGATTCCCGGCCAAGGAAGTGACGTTCATAGAGCAGACTGGATATGAACCTGTTGCCAATCTCGCGACGAAGTTGAGTGACTGGTTCAAATGGATGGAGTATTTGATGTCGAAGAAGTTTGATATGGACGACTCGTCGTGGTTGCGGTCGGACGATCCATCGACCGCGTTTCGAAATGTTAAAAGCTTCTTTTTGGCTGAAAGAAAGCGGTGGACATTGACGTCTAAGTGCTGGATTGCGGCGGGAGAGCTGGAATACGGCGTTGGGATCACCTTGCTACCAAAAATGGGGGACTGATGGCGAGTGTATGGATGCATTAGTTTGGGGTGGGTGGAATGGAAGTATCATACATGAATTTGTGGACGATCAGCGGTTCCTAAATCGACTTGTATCAGATTGCTAGGAAACTGGCTCTTTTTTCCCACATCTGGTCTTGGTTTTCTATCCTTTCGGCGCTGAATAGACGGCCAGTCTGAGATACTGAAGACGAGGAAGCTTTTTGGCTTCTTTGTAGTTGTTACGTTCTTTACCTCTAGACAGGTAATTACTCCAACTATTAATAGACGGAAAAATATTAAATTTGTGTCAAATATGAAGACTAAATCGCCTATGATGTGCCTAATGAAGAAGGAAACCTGAGTGAATTAATTTCAGTGTTTGGTAGTAAGACTACACAGTATTGCTTTCCATACTCAAGTATTTATTGCATGTAAATAGATATATGGCTGGTCCTAGTACTGTACATGCAGAGAGGCGGAAGACTTTCACTTTAACGTCTCACCACAACAACTCCAAAAACTGATCCTGGGATTTGGCCCCGACGTTCATGTAGATATCGTGGACTTTGGAATTGATATTTGGTGCTCCCTTACAAAGTTGCCAGTATCAGCGAGCACTATTTCTTGGCAATACATCCTCCGATGTCTTGATATACCACAGCTGCGACGGTATCTGTAGCTTAACACGCTGGCGAATCTTTCCCATCCGAGGATCGAGAGTGTTGCATCTTGAAAGACAACAGTGCGCCATCAAACATTCGGTCTGATAAGTTTTATACCAAACCCATGTTCAAGATACCCAGCTTGGCCGAGTATGCGCCTCACTTCTCTCTTCTCATATTTCAACACACGCGCGACTTGAGCGTTGTATCGATCCATACGTGAAATCAGTGTTGCTACCATGTTACATGGAAGAGGTAACGGTCCCAGAACGAAATAGACCTCGCCAACCTTATCGTCCTTTTTGAAAATTGACAACGGCTCCCTCGACCTAAGGTTCGCGACATTACCGTATTCCATGGCTAGTGTCCGGAGATGGATAGCATGGATGTCGTAAAAAACCATAGACAAAACACATTTGTCCGATATAGTGACTCGTGACATGAATCGTGTCTGCTTTAAAACCTCGAATCTGAAGGCACCAAAGTCCTGCTCAACAGCCAGCAAGCTCGCCCTGAGGATAAGCTCGCCGGGGCAGTGGTAAATTGTTGAAAATTTATCGTCCTCTCGATTGTACGTAAATTCCTGATAGAACCTTTTGGCCTCATGGCGGCTTTCTTGATTGATTTGAAGAGCGATGGGTAAGCCTGTATCGACATACGAGATCTTTGTCTTTGAGTCGGAAGTGTCGAGCCAGATCGTGGTCCTGACGTTTTCGAAAGTGTATTGATATATTTTCAGACGAAGTTCGATGGGCAAGCTGTTCATGTTGAAGATGACGCCAACGGATGTAGCTGGAGGGCTCATACGGAATGAAGCGCTGCTGGAAGCCGGGATGACAGAGGTTGTAGGTCTCCCGCTCAAGCTCGAATCTTGGATGTTGGAGGGAGGAGATGTAGTGTCGTGCGAGTTGGGAAGAATCTCGACGATGGCCTGGTCCTCCATTTTCAATGTCGCAAGTGCCAACGAAGTGATGGGTGTAGTGTCGTGCGAGTTGGGAAGAATCTCGACGATGGCCTGGTCCTCCATTTTCAATGTCGCAAGTGCCAACGAAGTGATGGGCGTAGTGTCGTGCGAGTTGGGAAGAATCTCGACGATGGCCTGGTCCTCCATTTTCAATGTCGCAAGTGCYAACGAAGTGATGGGTGTAGTGTC
>QYAH01000490.1:0-18752 GCA_003988945.1 Chaetoscypha palmicola
TAAAAGACCTTAGACTCTAGGGAAGAAAGTACTAGGGGTATAGGGCGCTTTATATTAATATTACTAAGAATTAGGACGTATACCTAGGAAATAAGCCGTGTACCCGCCTAAGGTCAGGGTTATAGTATACTATACGACCCTTATCCCCTAGTGCTTTCTGACTAAAAAAGAGTATGATTTATAAGATAATAGAATTTATTTATCTTATAAATTAGACTCTGTATTTAGCGTGCTTTTCCCACGTAACCCAGCCCCACTGCCCTACCCCCTTCCTCCCCCACTAATTACAACCCATAACTACCCTAAGCACGCTACAGAAAACCACTAGGGGTGTGGGGCGCTTTACATCAATATTACCTAGATTACGCCCGTGCACGTAGGTAAAGTCGGGGTTACGGTATGCTGTACGACCCACACCCCCAGTGGTTTCCGACCGAAACGTCTGATTGATAAGAATTTATCTACTCCTTGCACCTGCAGTCTCCGATCTTCAGATCACGCCCTCGGAAACTCCTCAATCCAGTCCAGATCTTTCGAGATGGATCCTAAGCTTGTGTGTCAATTGTTCTTTGGCGTAGGAATAACTGTAGACCTGGGTGGCCTCCTTTTCCCATGGTTCAAAGAAGACATAATGAAGTATGGCTCTCGAAATCGCAATATGAACGACACGCCCAGCCAAAAGAACGACTCCAACAGCATACTTGATTTTATCGCTTCCTTGCAAGTCCCTCACTCCTGGTTCACTTATTTATACGTATTTTCGGTCGCATCTTCCGCATTCTGGGGCATGCAGATACTCACCCAAGGAGCTGCATTTGAATTTCTAGCTGCGCACTCATCTCAGAATATCACAAACACTATGTCTGCCCAACAGGCAGTGCTAGTATGGTTCTTGATGGCTGTACAAGGCATTCGGCGGCTCTTTGAGTCTTTACTCTTCACCAAGCCGACGAAAGCGAAAATGTGGGTTGGATTGTGGGTAAGGTATGCTTGAATTCAACACAGGGCTATTTGGGTTTCATAATTCTTAGCGACTTTCACTGACAACACTACACAGTGGAATTGCCTATTACCTTTTCACTGGTATTGGTGTTTGGATTGAAGGCATTCGTAAGCGAAGGAACAACTTAATAGTCAGTGACTAACTGGGGCAGATGCGCTGAAATCATCTGATAGGTCAGTAGCGGGTTTAAGATTGGACTTACCGTCAATCAAGACACTGATCGGCGTTCACTTATTCACTGTTGCCTCTACAACTCAGCACATATGTCATCGGCATCTCGCTAGTCTCAAGAAGTACACCCTTCCGTATCACTCGTTGTTTCGCAATATCGTATGCCCGCATTATACCAGTGAATGCTTTATCTATCTGGGCTTGGCTATAGCAGCTGCGCCTCCAGGGCTGTTCCTCAATAGGACTGTGCTCTCCGGACTTGTGTTTGTGATGTCGAATCTTTGCGTAACTGCAAATTCGACTAGGAAGTGGTACATTGGGAAGTTTGGTGCAGAGCAGGTTGAACGCCGATGGAGGATTTTTCCAGGCATGTATTGATCAATATATCACTTATCGTCTACYCAAAAACCCGAACTTAGCCCCTAATTKAGAAACCTTGATCACATCTCGATATGTGAGGCTCGTGCGGACCGAACGCTTAAGTTTCCCATCTATCACGGTTCTCGTTGATCCCAGAAGACCCCAATTGGCAATGGTGGATTGGCAAATGTCATAGTCTTGGTCGATCTCAGCAATTCCATGCATGTAATCTGTGTAGAGCTTTCCGGCGGTAATCAAAAGGCTTCGAGGCTCCTGCAAAATGCGGTATCTTGGTTCTGACTCTCTTGTTCCATCGTCATTGGTGCCGTATATGTCGAGGACCAAGCTGGATCCTAAGCTAACTGTACATACCACCGGATGGTACGCGGAGCCGTCTTTGTGGGGCATGATGCCCTCGCCTGCCTGATCTGCAACTCCGAATCAGTGTTCTAGGACTTCAAATCTTGGAGTCGGAAGAGGCAGTACTGGGAATAAATGGGTGTGAGATCCAACAGGGTTGTGGAMCAGATTAGGTCCGTGGGTGGTTAATTGAGCTTCACAGAAGAGGCTACTGAAACGCAGTCTCTGCCAAATGAACAGTCGTACAAGTGAAACAACGAAGACAGGAAGGAGAGGGGGAAGGAGGGGATTAACCATACACTCGTTGATAAGGACATGATTTGGGCCAGTGTGTGGACTATCGGAGAAGATGTGACTCTCTGTGGCCATGGAAAGTGGTAAGGCTTGCAGGCGAGGGATGGTGGGCTCGAGAAGCCACTTTGGTAGAGGTAAATCTAACAAAGTGTTGCTCTGAGTTAGATCAGAAGGCCACGTTTGAAGGCGGCGATGATTGAGCACCTTCCATCTTGGCTTGGGTGCTGCTTGGATCTATTTGTATTTAGCAAGTTGATTACACAATTGGTACTAGCACAGATTAACCTTATCCAAAATGAACTGCTCCTCGTCTGCACTGATGAAATCTGCGATGTAGAAAGCATCTGCAGGAAGACTGCTAATTCTTGCATCCTCGAGTGACGTTGGCATTGGTGTTGATATCGCCATCCCGACTCTGCAATAATCGCTGGATTTTCTTTTTGGGGGGGAAGGCTATGAGAGCTCGTTCGTATATGGCTAAACCTCCGCTCGGTGCTAAGTTAAGCTATTTCTGGTGGTGGTACCTAGACCTTCTCTGGGTAACATCAGGCTTGTTAACCTTGTTGGTTTGTAGAAAGACACAAGCTAGCGTGGGCAGGTTGGAAAATCGATAATTCGAGGTGGAAGGTACAGGCGGCAGACTAGTCGGCTGATTTCAAGTACTCGAGCCTTAGTCTCCGTCAGAGTGAACAATCATTAGTGGTGATTTATTCAAAAACGCGTGAGTTCTAGACGTCGGTCTTTGTAAGCATACTTACTTGAGTACTGTACGGTACATATCGCCAGTTGCTAGCTACTTAAGTAGTGAAAGCGGCAAACCTCGGTGTTGAGACCTACACTACAAAGTGGCACAAGTGTGAATATACTACCAGATTCATTGGTCTTATTTGACACGCGAGTATTGGTTTACTCATTTGGTTTAATACGCTAGAGTCGCTTTACTTTTCCAGTCTGACATGCTATAGTCAATTTACTCTTGCTGACTAATAGCCTGCCGCCTTTCCTTGTTCACGTCGAGGTGGGTTGGGCTAGGCCCAGGTCCAAGCCAGGTCCGACGCCGCAACCCGATCCGATCCCCGGGGCCCGAGCTGTCGTAGGTCACGGGGTAGAGACTTAGCGAGGCCAGTGAACGTTCTTGCAGCCTAGACCTCTTAGGTACTGCGAAGACTCACGACCGCCTCTTCTCTCCCAAACATTGCGACCACCACAGCCAGCCTCACAACAAACAATCCGCGCGCGCATCGAGATCATCTTTAGTGATTGAGACTATAGGACTAGCGCTCTGTGTCGATAGAGGACCACCGTCGCTCGTGCATCGCACTTACATCAGGACTAGGACACGGATGATTCTCCTTGTCCCAGCTCCACGATACCACCAAAGTGTCTCCCAGTAAACAGGCGTCCGAAGATGTACTGGACAAGGCGACACTCGGGGTAGACGTTATGGATGTACGGAAAGATGCAAAAGTTACTACTACACAACGCTCTGTCTCCCCAAGGAGCCTTCCGATGGACCTTGATGTCGTGAAGAGCCAAGAGCTAAACACACCTGACGGGATTCGATCCTCGCCGCCTGTCATCATCCGTACTGGTGCCATGGAAATAGATAGAGAAGTTTCAAACGATTCGAACAATGGCCTCGACACAGGTAACAAAAGCGACTCAGAAGCCGAGACAATCGTGTTGCCCGGCAAGGACGGCCATTCGCCTTCTAAAACTCGAAAATCGATAAAACACGAGGATAAGAGCGAGGACGAAGACGCAATAAGTGATATCGGCATGGAGAGCTCTCGCGCAGAAGTAGACTCGGCTCGCGAATCGACATCAAACCTGCGATCACAACGTGATGAAGCAACTACTACGTATTCCACTTCGCTGGGAAAGCGAAAGCGACAGAGGACTTCCAATAACAAAGACGATTCCACCCATTTTGGTAATTCCAGTGGTCTTAGCTCGGTGCCGACATCTCCTGTGGCGACAACACGATCATCGTTATCCAAGCCAGCTGCATCCGACTCGGATGTTTCGCGATCCCCCTCTCCACGATCTCGCTCTAGGCCACGCGAACAGGTCAAGTCTGTCGATCGAGTACTCTCGAGACGTAAGGACAATTCACATTCTGGAGATGAGGAGATGGATCGGCCAAGATATGCAAGACAACGAAGCTCAGGCGTAGAACATAAACCCATCAGGGACGGTCATTCCTCGACGAAGTCTCGGGCTGAGATGCATTCGAGAAAGCGTACAAGATCAGTTTCCCCACCAATGCGAAGCCATAGGCGCAGTATTTCGACGCAGGTATCAATAAAATCTTCTCATGGACTAAGCCACAAAAAGAAGCGTGTTCCGGCTCCCCTCCAATCAACTGAATAYCACTCCGACGACTCATCAGCTAGCGGCAGTTCTCATCCTCGAAGTTCTCGTTTACGGAATCTTACGGCACCCGTCACTGGTAACTCTACTATGTCGCCTATGAAAATGGCTCCTCATAAGAAACATGTCAATTCGTCAGGCCAAACTCTCTTGGCACGGGCATGTCTTAGTGGCAAGTTGGATGTTGCTAAACAGCGATATGATGAGCGACCGCAAGATCTCAACGAAGCAGACCATGCTCTTAACACGCCACTCCACGTAGCCAGTATTAATGGTTACGAAGATGTTGTTAAATTCTTGTTAGATAAAAACTGTATAGTGGATGTGGTGAATGACCAAAAGGATACCCCGTTACATGATGCGATTGAGAATGGCCACGTCGAGGTGGTCAAATTGCTTTTTGATTCTGGAGCCGACCCGAACAAACCTAATCGCCACGGCGATGAGCCTCTGGATCTCGTCAACGAGAAGGAAGAGAGTGGAGCTTACGACGAATCTGAAGCAGCTGAGATCAAAGAAGCGATTCTGGCTGCTAAAAAGAACAATCGTGACACTCGACGCCTGTCTGAAGATGAACTGATACACCACAAGGAGGGTGCTCGTCATAGCCCATCTGTTCCAGCCTACGATTCCCATATTCTCAGCTCGAGTCGGCGAGTTGGAACGGCACGTTCGCAAAAGACTAGCGATCATCTTCTCTACCAGCCCTTGAACGCAACAGAGCTGCAAAAAGCTGCGAAAGAAGGAGACGCCAGTGCTGCGGCCCGCGTGTTGGAGGTACATGCTAATCTCAATGACACTAAATCACTTACCCTCGCGGCTAAGGGTGGTCACCTCGATGTTCTCAATATTCTCTTCGCGATGGGCGGTTTTGATCCCGATCCCCCTCTTGCTGATGGAGTATCACTTGAGCAAGCAACACCTATATTAGCCGCCATCGGACGTGATGCTCATCTCAAAGTTATAGAACTAATCCTTGGGCAAGACAATTTCAACCCCACACGGCTTGTCAAAGGACAGACTTATCATGAGATCGCAAAGGAGCGAGCAGGACCCAAGTGGCAAGAGGAGGAGAAGCTTTTGAAGGACGCTTTCGAAATATATGAGAAAACACACAAAACGTCTCCTCGCAAAGCCCGCTCACCTGGGCTTCGCCGAGATGGGCGAGACACTAACAGAGATAGAAAGTCTGCTAAAGTAGATGACCCACCGCGAGCCCACAAGCGGAGTATGTCTAACCCCAAGACAAAGGAAACCGAAGTCATCAAGACCTTGTCGCGATTTAATTCGTCCCACAATCAAAGCAAAGATGGCAATACCAAACGAGGCCCTGGGCGTCCAAGAAAAGAAGAGAGTTCAGCGCCGGTGATAACTTCGGACCCAGAAACTACTCCTCTTGGTCCACCAAAACAGAAAACACATGTCAGACGCTCGGAGTCCGAAGTAACTGCGGCGTCTGAAAACGAGACAGCCGCAAAACCTCGCAGGAAACTTGTGTCGGGCAAAGAATTCAGAGGGGAAAGAGAGCTAGAGAAGCAACGGCGCACAAGTGTTGCTTCTAATACTTCCAATGCATCTATCAAAGACAAACGACCTTTGGTTGACCCCAAAACTGACAAAGACAAATATGAGGGACGTATCAGCCCGAGCGTATCACGACTTGGGAAGAAAAACATCTCGGGTAACACTGATCACGATGTGTTGGAAAAGGCCTCGTCTGATAAAGACAGAGCTCGATCGATCAAGAGAGACGATTCCAAAGATAGAATTACTGCTATTCGTGGAGAGAGTCCCGTCAAGAGACATCGAAAAAGTGAAACGCCACCGCGATCAGGTATGCAGGAGGTCACGACAAGTTACAATACTGGCGGAGGGCCCCTTAAGAAACGAAAGTTGGAGGGAGATTCGACAGTAGAGACTAAAGTGGAAGGTACGCCAACTTCGTCACCAGATCTACGTAATTCCGCAACAAAGAGCCCATTAGCGAGCTACGATGCAGCTCATGAAAGGGGCACTCCCCACGCAAAAGGCAAATATGCTCAACCTCTCAAAAAAACATCTGTGCCTCCAGATGAAGCCTCAAAGGTCGACCCTGCGCCACACAATCGCCCAGCTAAGCAGAACGTTCATCGACACGGAGGCAATTATGAATCCGACTATAAGAAACCAAAAAATTCTAGTGAAGAGCAGTCCGATCGTATGGAGCGGGAAAAGGAAAAGGAAAGGGCAGCAAGGCGGAAGGAGGAGGAAGCAGCGCGCGAAATAGAAGCCAAAAGGGTGGCAGACGTTAGCCGCGAAGCAGAGGCGGAGGCTCAGAGAGAGAGAGAACGAGAGGCGACCCGACAGAAAAAGATCGAAGCAGAGCTAGAGCTGGAAAGGGCAGAAAAGGCCAATCAAGCGCGATTGGTACGGGAAGAAGAAGCGCGCCAGGAGGAGACAAAACGCCTGCTTGAGGAAGCTGAGAGAAAGGAGCGGCAACGAATATTGGACGCTGAAGCTGCAGCTCGCGAGCAGGAGAGGCAACGTGTATTGTACGTCGAGCAGGAAAGGCTTAGGCGAGAAGAGCAGGAGCGCCGACGCGCCCTTCTAGCAGAGCAACAGCGAGCGGAAAGAGCACGGATAGAAGAGGAAAAGAGGCTTGAAAAGCTCTCAAAGCTTCCTCTCATTCTCCGGTGGTTTGATCAATTTGAGAATCCCCAGAACCGTGACATTGCGTCACTCTTCAGATGGATTGACGGATACCGTTTTGATACCATCCGACCCGAATTCAGCGGCGAAGCGAATGGCAGAGAACAATGGATGCTAAATACCAGTGTCGCAATACTCTTGGGAGAGAAGGATCTTCAACTGTCAAGGTGTAAGCTTATTATCTCTAATTTGTCCCTTGCGCATTACTGATTTCTGTAAAGACACTGCCTGGGAACGAGTACCACTCTCGCTAGAGGCGAAAAAAGCTGTGTGGAAAGCCAACAACGGCCTGTATACCCTACGTGAACCTAGCATGGCAGCATTTCGCAAACAATTTTTTCAGGAAGGCGCCTCGGCGGATGAAATTATGAAGTTGAACAGAACACTCTTCTTTGGGCTTGACCTATTCTTTGTTAAGGTTGGTGATTCTTAATACCTCCAATTGATGTGAGTCTAACTCTTTTAGGTCTCCGAATTCATGTTCATTGTGCCAAGCTTTCCACACCTTCGTAGCGTAGAAATGTTGGTGAATTATCGAGAGCTAGATGTCAGTTTCAAGATGCCCCCACCTCCTCCGAAGTGGAAGCAGGACCCAGATCTGGACCCGACCCAAATGTTCGCGCCTCAGCCAAAGGTGTATGTGAACGGCCAGCTTGTCAAGCAACAAGATACCCCAATGACAAAGATCACCCGCGAGCCGCCATCCGTTGACAGACGTGTTCCACGAAGAGAGCTGGTACCTGTCTACCCCTCGGATCCTGACTACGAAGAGCTTTGTAGGAGGCAAGGCCTGGTTCATCTTTTACAACGACATCAACCATCACCCTCCTCGGAATCATCGCCTATTATTCCACAGCAAAATGGTCAGGTTATGCTTCATGACCAGATGAATGGCATCACGCCACCAAGCTCTGTGAGGACAAAATCCGTGACCGGTGGAAGTCCCAACCTCACGTCTGTTTCGGAGATCGACACGAATCCCATCACGAATGGCGTGCATGCTTCCAGCGTTTCGCCGTCGGACGCTGTCCTTTCATCCCTCGGTTAGTTTGTATGAGTACCACTCCGATCAGAAATCTTCACGTAACCTTTGTCGAATCACGTTTGAGTGATGACCTCGAAACAGGTAAGTATTGATTAAAAGATCACTACATGGCAGGCGTCAGGGTCGGTTGATCTTTGACAAGGAAAATCCAGAAATAATCCAATGATGCTGGCGGACAACCCAGCAGTAACAGCCAGAACGAGCGCAGGTGTTTAATATTTTGGGTCTTGATACCAGGTGGAATTGTAATTATGATAACGAACAGAAAGCGAGACGTGCTCGCCAGCGATGAAAGAGAGGGGTGTTCAAAAGACATATATATACATATACACAAATACACTCATGATCGAGTTCTATTACGTTGCCAAGACTTGCAGATCGTCTTGTAAATACTGTAGTTAGACAGGTTTAAATGCCATCGAAAGGATTCTTGGCTCGAATCAAAATCGAGATTGGRTTGCCTACTTSCGTATCAAAATGATAAGAACGGCGTCTATCCGTTGTAATTTTGATGCCTTTCATGTCTTTTCGGCACCTCGTACCCTCATGCTCAATAAGGCCATCGAGTTTACAGCCTTGACGGATTAGGACTGYCTGGTTTCTTGTTTCCTTCGACGACAACACCTAGCCCGGAGCCTGCGTCCAGACCAGGACCTTCCCCAGYCTTTGGAACAAAGGACTCATCGCCGGAGAATCGCCTGAGAGCAGGTCAGTAAGTATGTTCTGCCAAACTTGATATCAAGTTGTAACTCGCCAGCCCCGTTCCTCTCCACCGCTTAAGAATGTACAGTCACCACTTTTGGTCAATCCCCATCCTCCACCAACGCCGAATCCATCCCTCCAAGGTACTTTGGGGATTGCAGTTTCTGGTCCCTCCCATTTTGCTACCTTGATCTCACTTGCGGCGCCTTTCCGTGAGAATGTAGTCACACCACAAGTGAAAGGTTTAAAGTCTTCCTCTGCAATGTCTTCGGGCATGCGGCCTGTCAGGACTCGGCCCAAAGCAATCAACGTAGCAGCGTGAGTACATATAAGAATGGCCCTTACCCCTTCCTTATCGCTCTGTTCGATAACCCTATGAAGCGCATACGCGGTTCTATCATGTAATTCCTCAATTGTCTCCCCATTAACACTCGGCTTGATAGCAGGTTCATATTCGTCATCGTATCTCCCAAACAACTTCTTCAGCACGCTTGGCGTTGCAGGACTCGGATGATCGAATCTTGCCATCCCGTACCACTCCCCTACTCCATTCTCGCCTCGGATCTTCTGCGTCGCTGGATCCGATGCAGTCTTGGAGATTGCTTCCACTGCAGGCTGAATTGTTTGAATACAGCGGTAGAACGGAGAGGTGTAAAAGCGTTCGATCGCAGGTGTGAGGGCTTGYAGGTGTGTAGACAGCTCGTGGGATTGTTCGACACCGTAGCCCGCCAGCGCGGGATCCGATGCAATTCCAGTGGGCGAGGGAATTGTGGTGCTGTATTGTCCCGTTTTGGGATCGACTACCCAGTTGCTTCGGAACTAGACCAAACATCAATTGGGATCAGATTWAGGAGCTCTGGTATACACACGCCATGTCGCGTTACGTATATTACTTCYAAAGTCATTGTTGCTTTCGCATGTCTTCCACCTTTTTGGCTTCTCAAGATAACAATGTTCTCGGGAGGCAAGCCGCGAGCCTCGGCCCAAGAACCAAAATGGCGGGATGAGAGCGAGCTAATTTACTTTGTACTAAGCCAAACGACGACCAAAACAATAGAATTCCAACTGAGGCCTGCTTGAAGAATTATGTACTAGTTCGGAGTACGGAGCGTTAATCATGGAGGTTTTGTCTCCAGGTCTCCACTGTTGGATTCGGCACCCTCCTGAAGTATCACACCTGCCTGTCATTATTGGGAAAACACCTCGTTCTAAATGTTTACATCTACATACAATATTTCATCTTTGGCGAAGCTAGAGAAGTGATTATATAACGCACATGTCTCCATATTCTCGGATAAAAAGATCCGGGAAACGAAACAGACTGTGGATATTGTACTGTACAATGACCTACACTGTGTTCCGTACAAATGAGGAGCAAGACAGCGGGCAACCGTCGTAGCTTGGACTCTTGTTTTTCTTGAACCCATCATCTATTCCACGTCTTTTCTGGTGGTTTCGTACCTTGTAGCTGTCAGTATAGCGATGATTGAAATGCACAAGATCAAGCTTACCTCTTGCCTCTAAAGGCCCAGACACCCCAATTGCCACAGCTTACGTCTTGGGGRTCTAGGTCGTTGATATCCCACCTCAAGCTCCTAAACCTATTTTCTCCCGGCTCCATCAACATGTCCATCTCGCCACCAACAGTCTCTTTGACCCAATCAATGTCTCGCTTCATGTCGTACTCCGTATATCCCGTCACAAGAATCGGAACTTTTGTCTCTAGCAACTGCGGAATAGTCTCTTGCCACTCATGAGAGCTTGCAGGATGCCCAAGTCCAGGGTGAAAAAGCATAAAACAGTCAAAATAAGGGTCGTAAGGATAGAAGTGGCCTGCTTTGTGGAGAGTGTGGTAGTACTCCACAAAGGTACTAATCTTCAGGTAGTTCGTTAAGCGATCTTCAACAACGGCGCCGAAAGGATTGTTGGGTGTCTTTTCAGGAAGTGGAAATTCTGAGTCCCTGTTCGCCATACTTTCAGGGCCGATAAATATCAAGTGGAAAGCAACTCGGGGGAACAGATGGGTYAGTTGAACCCATACCTCCCGTGGCAGAGAGGACTCGGCGCGAGCGCCCAGTATGAAAATTCGGACTGGGGGTGGCGCTGGTCGAATGCCTTTCACGTCTGAGCCGCCGCCTGTCCTAGGTGGATGGAGTGTGTAACGGAGCGCTATATTTCATTAGCCAGCGCAAGAGCTCATATGGGAGGTATTACGCGCCACTTAAGCTCTTCAGTCCTTCCACAGTGAGGCGGCCGCCACGTTTTATGTTATATGGGCTCAGTTCATTTAATACACTTCCAATAGTAACGGGGTAGGTTAAGAGTCTCGTTGCTTGTCGGAGACTTCTTTCATCATTGATGGCTTTGAACTCCCGCGAGAACAAGAACGTATCCCAGTTAGTCATGTTAACCATAGCTTCCTCAATTTGGTCTGCTGGGTACTCGAATTCTGGGAAGAATCGCCCTGACCTCAAATCATGGTCATCTTCATTAATCTCCCGTAGAGTATCACAGATTTCTAAATGCGATGCGTAATCATCTGCCCAATGATCTTCTGAGCAGGAGACCGGGATCCCACAATCTGGGCACTCAAACTTGACATGTGCAGCTGGTAGACCTCCGGTAGCAGACTTTCTAGCCTCCGGGTCGTCTGGGTTCATAGGAAGTCGCGATTGGCGATGGTCAGGGTGAGGGCAGAGTGCATTTTGTTTCATGAATGCCGCTCGTCGTCGAATTTCGGGTGAGGGAGACTCGGAAAACTTGTGGAAAAGGTTGTTCGGTCTCAACAAAGGTCTTCCTTCTTCAGGAAAAGCAGGGCTCGTTTGTGGCCCGGGGGTTCGAAACTCGAGCGGTCCATTCTTGTTTGCCCGAGCAGGAGTTGAGACCGTGGACGACGCCCTCTTCTCCAGCTCACATCTCCCCGGTCGATATGACGTTTGCGACTTTCTCGGAAAGCCCGAAGTGTGGGTAGTAGTCGCAGAGAAGGATTGTAGATTTGAAGTGGTTCGTGTTCGAGCAAAACTTTGTGCGGCGCGAGTTGAATGCTGAAGAGAATGAAGGCACCTTTGACAGGTGTAGGGTGAGGAAGAGACTCGCATTGCTCTGTAAGGTCAGAGCTCCTCTCGAACGCGTCAATGGCAGATAGTTACTCAAGGTGTTTCGTTCTGTTTAACACGATAGCGTGAGCTCGCAGGTGAACTGATTTCCTAGCGAGCCCTGTCAACAATTACACGCGGGCCGACAGCCGACAGCCGCCAAAGCAACCTCCAAGCGAATGTTGTTCATTTTTTCCACTTTGCGCGTGCGCTTGCGAGCTGCATACTTCAACCTCGATGTGAGCAGCCACATGAAGCTGCGCTGCCAGCTACGCCAACCGTCAGACGACAATTCGTTTTGGACAATTGCAAGAGAGAGCCTCATTTCGTCTGGTTTCTCCGTTCATAGTCTCCAGCCAGGGAGGCGTGATCGCCATCATGGCAACCACATCGTCCATGTTTATGTATAGCTTGACCGTCCAACCTCCAACTGCAGTCACCCAAGCTATCCTCGGACAATTTGCAGGGACGAAAGAGCAACAGATCGTGACCGCTTCTGGCTCACGTCTGACCTTGCATCGACCTGATCCTTCCCAAGGCAAGATAATCACAGCACTGTCGCATGATGTCTTTGGTATCATCAGAGCCATTGCCGCGTTCAGATTGGCTGGTAGCAACAAAGGTACGTTGATCGATCTGTCCCTCTTGAATTCCACTTAGTGATATGAGCATGGCTGGCAGCAAGCGGAACACCGTCATGAATCGTCCCGAACGACAGTACGGGCTTCCACGGATTAGTTTATGGACGTTGCTAAAGAGATTTTAGATTATATCATCATCACTTCAGACTCGGGTCGCATCACGGTCGTTGAATTTGTCCCAGCACAGAATCGGTTCAATCGTCTACATTTGGAGACTTTCGGGAAATCCGGGGTGCGCAGAGTCATTCCAGGCCAGTACTTAGCAGTCGATCCGAAAGGACGCGCTTGCTTAACCGCTTCTGTCGAGAAGAACAAGCTTGTGTATGTGCTTAATCGCAACTCGCAAGCGGAGCTTACCATCTCATCTCCCCTGGAAGCTCATAGACCTCAGACGTTAGTCTTTGCGTTAGTAGCATTAGATGTTGGGTACGCAAATCCTGTTTTTGCAGCACTCGAGGTCGACTATGGTGACTCGGATCAGGATCCAACCGGACAAGCTTTTGACGAGATCGAAAAGACGCTTGTATATCACGAACTCGACTTGGGTCTCAACCATATGGTGCGGAAATGGACTGACCCGGTCGATCGAACAGCAACCGTGCTTTTCCAAGTGCCAGGTGGTACGGATGGGCCAAGTGGTGTTCTTGTCTGTGGAGAAGATAACATCACTTATCGGCATTCTAATCAAGAAGCATTTCGCGTAGCTATCCCTCGGAGGAGAGGGGCAACAGAGGATCCGAACAGAAAAAGATCAATAGTGGCTGGTGTCATGCACAAATTGAAAGGAGCTGCTGGAGCGTTTTTCTTCCTTTTGCAGACAGAGGACGGTGACCTCTTCAAGATTACGATAGAGATGGTTGAGGATAACAATGATCAACCCACGGGTGAAGTCAAGCGACTCAAAATTAAATATTTCGATACCGTGCCCGTTGCATCGAGCTTGTGCATTTTGAAGAGCGGATTTCTCTTCGTTGCCAGCGAATTTGGAAACCATCAGTTTTACCAGTTCGAAAAGCTCGGAGACGATGACGAGGAGATCGAATTCGTCAGCGACGACTTCCCAACCGATCCCACAGAACCTTATACCCCAATTTACTTTCATCCTCGCTCTGCCGAGAACTTGAGCCTCGTTGAAAGTATCGATTCAATGAATCCCCTTATGGACTGTAAAGTCGCGAATCTTACAGAGGAAGATGCTCCTCAGATCTACTCTATATGCGGGACTGGTGCTCGAGGAACGTTCCGGACCCTTAAGCACGGTCTAGAAGTCAGCGAGATAGTCGAATCCGAGTTACCAGGTGTTCCCTCTGCCGTGTGGACCACCAAGCTCACTCGTGGTGACACATATGACGCTTACATTATCTTGTCTTTCACAAATGGTACATTGGTGTTAAGTATAGGGGAGACTGTCGAAGAAGTCACAGATACAGGTTTTCTTTCCTCCACACCCACCTTAGCGGTTCAACAACTTGGAGAGGATGGCTTAATACAAGTTCATCCAAAAGGCATACGACACATCCGTGCAGATCGGCGGGTCAATGAGTGGCCTGCTCCACAGCATCGCTCTATTGTAGCTGCCACCACGAATGAGCGCCAAGTTGCTGTTGCCTTAAGTTCTGGCGAGATAGTCTACTTCGAGATGGACTCGGACGGCTCTTTAGCCGAGTATGACGAGAAAAGAGAGATGAGCGGCACCGTCACATGCCTCAGTCTCGGGGAGGTTCCGGAAGGTCGTGTTCGAAGTCAATATCTGGCAGTAGGCTGCGACGACTCAACTGTTCGCATTCTGAGTCTCGATCCCGACTCAACTTTGGAGAACAAGTCGGTGCAAGCGTTAACGTCAGCACCATCAGCTCTGTCAATCATGGCTATGGCAGACTCCTCTTCTGGAGGATCTACGCTCTATCTTCACATCGGCCTTTACTCTGGTGTGTATCTGCGAACAGTCCTGGATGAAGTCACTGGAGAACTTTCAGATACGCGGACCCGTTTTCTGGGTCCAAAACCCGCCAAGCTCTTCCGTGTCTCTGTCCAAGGACAAACCGCTGTACTTGCGTTGAGTTCCAGACCATGGCTCGGTTACTCTGATCCCGTCACCAAAGGTTTCATGCTCACGCCTCTGAATTACACTGGGCTCGAATGGGGTTGGAACTTTAGTAGCGAACAATGCACAGAGGGTATGGTTGGTATCCAAGGACAAAATTTAAGGTACGCCACCCAAAAGATTTCGCTTCCCGTACCGAGATACCATGATGAATCCACTTATCGTTAAGCTTTCTTATGCCTAATATGGCAGTGAGGAGTAAACATTATTCCAATTGTTCCTTCTGAAATATCTCACTTTTCTTTCCACCTCATCTTCAATAATTGAAATCAAGTGGGTGCTAACTTGAGTGCAAAGGATCTTTTCCATCGAGAAACTTACCGACAACCTCCTACAGGAATCTATACCTCTAGCATATACCCCTCGCCGATTTGTCCGACACCCTGAGCATCCATACTTTTACACCATTGAGTCCGACAATAACATTCTTTCGCCTGCAACCAAAACAAAACTTCTTGAAGATCCATCAGTTGTCAATGGCGATGCTGCCGTCCTCCCGGCTGAGGAATTCGGCTACCCGCGAGGCCATGGTCACTGGGCGTCGTGTATTTCCATTGTTGATCCTATCACAGAAAAGAAGGTACTTCAGAAAATTGACCTAGAAGATAATGAAGCAGCCGTCAGTGTAGCGACAGTTTCGTTTGCGAGCCAAGAAGACGAAGTGTTCCTTGTCGTTGGAACCGGTAAGGATATGGTTGTCAATCCGAGGTCCTCGACTGCAGGTTTTATCCATGTCTATCGCTTTCACGAGGATGGGAAAGAAATTGAATTTATTCACAAAACCAAAGTCGAGGAACCTCCCATGGCTTTGCTCGGCTTTCAAGGTAGACTCCTGGCAGGAGTTGGGAGAGATCTTCGAATATACGACCTTGGCATGCGACAACTGCTCCGAAAGTCACAATCGGAAGTGGTACCTAACTTGATTGTGGGTCTGCAAACCCAGGGAAGCCGAATCGTCGTAAGCGATGTTCAAGAGAGTGTTGTGATGGTTGTATACAAGTTCCAAGAGAACAAACTGATCCCATTTGTCGATGATACTATCGCACGTTGGACCTCATGCACAACTATGGTCGATTACGAAACCATTGCTGGTGGCGATAAATTTGGCAATCTTTGGTTGTTACGCTGCCCTACCAAAGCGAGTGAAGAAGCGGACGAGGAAGGGTCCGGTGCACATCTTCTCCATGAACGCCAGTACCTACAAGGTGCGCCACACCGATTGGCATTGATGGCACACTTCTACCCGCAGGATATCCCCATGAGCATACAGAAGACCAACCTCGTTGCAGGTGGGCGAGATTGTCTTCTGTGGGCAGGTTTACAAGGAACCCTCGGAATTCTGATACCGTTCGCGGGGCGTGAGGATGTGGATTTTTTCCAAACACTTGAACAACACATGAGATCCGAAGATGCACCACTAGCCGGACGGGACCATCTGATTTATCGGAGTTATTATGTGCCTGTGAAGGGCATGATAGATGGTGACTTGTGCGAACGATATACCCTCTTGCCTAATGACAAGAAGCAAATGATAGCTGGAGAATTAGACCGATCTGTCCGAGAGATCGAGAGGAAAATCTCCGTTAGTCACCCCCACTCCAACTGATATCATTGAATGCTAACCACCCAAAAGGATATTCGGACACGCTCGGCATACTAATAGAGATGATCTAAGTACGATAGGCTTCCATATGTATTATACAAGGTGCAGTTAGGAGGGTGATGATTTCATGACCACGGACAAATAATCTAAATACTCGTCACAATGAGAGCAAGTGGCGTTGTCGGCTCTCACGATCTCTGGCCAGTAAATCTTCTTCTCCCAGCATCACTCTTCATCTTTCCCTTGACTCTTACATTCGGTTCCATGGGGTGCTCTTTCTCCCACCTCTCGTCATCTCTATAAGCCATTATCGCAGTATCTAAGTCGTACTCTGCCTGCTGGAGATACAACAGAGCCACATCATATCTACGTCGTAGTAAAACACTACTAGGTTAGCTTGCTTCTTTTTTCCACCTYATTCAAAAGTGCACCGCCATTAAGCCATACTATTCAATAGTATATAGTATCCAGGATCGGGGCCACTCACTCGGAAACTTTACAGGCAACCATCCACCTCCTCACCTGGGCCTTTCTCCTTTCTTCTTCTTCGCCTTCTACCGGCCTGGGACTCATGCTTACTCCTCCCTTGTAAAACTCCCCCGGAATGATTATTGTTCGCCTCGCCAAGAACAAGTGATCTGAATTCAGATTGTTCGATTTCCTCAGCGCGGAAATTGGGACGCCATATTTAAGTGACAAGCCTGTCAAATTCTCTTTATCGTGGTCGATGAAGTGCAATACATCTTCTGCAAGTGTTGACTTTTCAGCGGGTGCCAAGTCGGTTGTTCTTGAGGACGAGTAGCTAGGTAATTCGTCGCTATCTCGAGGAGGTTCCAGGACTTGAGCAGATGTGGTTGGAGTGTAGGGGGGTGGATCTTTCAATCCTTGTGGAAGCGAAGACGATATTAATGATATCTGGCAGAATGGACCTGTCCGCCATGATTAGCCCATGCTGTTTCCTTCTGCCTAATGGGCAAGCTCTTTACAATATGTCGCGAATCTCGAATTCTCCTAAACCACGTTGTCAATATTATGGATATCGCCACTTGGAAAGATGCAGACACACATCTATACAATTCCCGCAAATGACTCTTCCACAGCATGSTATACGTCTATCTTGGGTCAGGGGTTTCTCGCTACTCTCGTCATATCGAGGTGCTATGTTTCGTAGATAGCGAGCGCAAGTTGCACAGCTTTCGTCGTCGGACATAATAGAGATTAAGGGGGCCCGTGAAAATGCGAGATCTCAGCGCTTTCCGTTAGATGTGGTACTTCTCCGGGTATACGCAAGACTTGTAGTATGATAGATGAACAACTTCGGGTTCGCCTAAGCAATAGGTATCTTCAATAGGTAGATGTTGGGTTTCGTTCTGCTCAGGTTCGATAACGCGACGCCAATGCTCTTATCTTATCTACCTAGGTACCTAGGTAGTTCCATCGGTAACGTGACAGCGCGCTATTTTGGCGGCGGGTACCTAGGTACTAATTATCTCATGAATCAGACTCTGTATTTAGCGTGCTTTTCCCACGTAACCCAGCCCCACCCCCTAATCCGCCCTACTTCCCACCCTCCCCTATCCTCCCCTACTAATCACAACCTACTACCACCCTAAGCACGCTATAGAGTCTAAGGTCTTTTAGTACGAAAATCGCTTATATAGCCGCTTTTTATATAAGGCGAGTATAACCTTAATACTCTCTCTTCTAACACGTACTTCTACCCTTTAACTATATTTTTATACTATCCTAGTATAGCTATTCTATTAATTTTTAAGCCCTCTACCTTTTTACTTAATTATATAAGAACCCCGCGTTACTCGTTCTCGCGCTATAGATCCTCTAATATATCGCTCCTCTAGCCTAACCGTCCCTAACTTAAGCCCCCCTCCGCTACCTAATTAGGAATTTAATAATAATAACTCTAAACCTGATAGTATCGAAGAATATATACTAGATACTACTAAAAGGGGTTCCTATATCGCGTCTCCTAAACGTAGAGTAGAGGAGGTAATAAAACTTCTCCGGAGACTTTACTAGAGCTTTTAAACCTTAACTAATAATTAGGTAGATATAGATCTCGATATTAGTTCTAGCTAGTAGGTAAATACTCGAAGACGATAAGATACTATTAAAAAGGCTCTTACTAAGCTAGATAATAATACTCGAATACTATCTATTTAGTCTCTTTAATAGGATCTAGTATACCTTATATATACGAGTCGCTTTTTTAGTAAGGTTAACTTTATAATAAAGATAGAAGATTATAATATATTTACAGCTATACGATTAATTAGGAGTCTAGCCCTAGACTAG
>QYAH01000491.1:0-15675 GCA_003988945.1 Chaetoscypha palmicola
ATCCTAGAATTATAGCTTAGATAGAACTTAGTCTACTACCTAGATGACTTTATTAGAGTAATTCCTTTACAACTAGCTACCCCTTAGTTCCTAGTATAACAAGCCCAAGCCTACACAGACCTACTTACAGTCTTAGGCATCCTAGGCAATAAGGAGAAGGACTTTACAGGAACTACGGCCACCTACCTAGGCGTAGAGATTAATAYAATTATAATAGAGGCTAGACTAGACCCTGAGAAACTAGCTAAAGTAACTATACTCTGCCTTACCACCTTAGACCTTAATAATATCACACTTAAGTATACACAGTAGGTGGCAGGATTCCTAGCATAGTATACTAGAGTAGTACACCTTGGCAGGGCCTTCACACACCACATATAACAACTCATATCATCCTTCCCAGCTAGGGCCAGACCTAACCTGGCTAAACCAATCCTAGCTAAAGTCAAGTAAGACCTACTCTAGTAGGCAACCTTCCTCTCACGATACAATAGTATTACATTACTACTAGTCCACAGACCTAGGATCCATCTCTTCACAGATACTACCTCTACTAAAGGCATAGGGGGATACTAGTCTAGGGAAGCAGATCTACAGACCACCCCACCACAGGAACAGTCATACTCTATGACCCTCCCTAGGTTCCTAGAGGGTAAGCATATTAATCAGCTAGAAATCAGGGCTATCACTATCGTATTCTTCCTATGGGCCCCTGCCTAGGCCGGCCACATAGTAGTCATTCACATAGACAGCTCTACTGCCTACCAAGGCCTACTCTCCTAAAGGATAGCAGGAGATGGGTTCTACTCTATGAGGCGTATCCTCCTACAGGCTGCCATACACGATGTCCACCTGGAACCTAAGTAGATTACTAGGAAAGAGAACCAGATTATAGATGTCTTGTCCAGATTTTCATAGGAAGACCTTGCTAACTTATGTCCTTCATAGCAGTTCCCCTACACTCAAACCCTATACCCCCGAATTTCCAAGGACTTATTAGTACTAGAGACTACAACTAGTTAATATTAATATAGTATAGTCTAGACAAAAGAACAAGGGACAGTTATATATCCTACTAGAAGTTATACGAGGCACATGTGGCCATAGAGTTCCCTGGCACCTACCTATAGCCAGTCATAACACAGACACTCTACTCATAGGTATCTAAGAGGCTTACAGGAAGCCAGGAGGGTACCAACTTTAAACAACTCTAACCCACCTCTCTATCTACAGGCCTGGCAGCCCTCAGGTCACACCATGTGGACAGAGGCCTCCCTACTAAAGTGTTCTCTTCTGACTCAGTACGAAGGGTAATCAAAGGTGCTATCAGCCTTTTCTCTAGGACTAAGAGAATAAGACTCCCTGTCTCTCAAGACATACTCTTTACTATTACACAAAACCCTCCTAGAACTAAGCTATAACATAACACTAGAGCATGCTGGCTCCTAGTCTAGTCTGCCCTCCTTAGGATGGGGGAAGTCTACTGGGAGGGAAAGGACTAGTAAGATAGGCTAGAAACGTTTAGGCTTCGGAAGGTCACAAGGGGCTATATTAAGTTCTCCTCCTCTAAGGACTACATGTAAATCACACTCCCAAGGTTAAAAACTGACAGAGATATAGAGGGGGTATCTATTATCGTGGCTACTACTAGCACCCCTTCCTGTCCTGTCTTAGCTATAATAGAGCTCTTTACTAAGGACCTAYAGCCCCTTACAGCTCCCCTCTTTAATATAGATGGCAAGGCCTAGTTAAAGGCTAAGGTCTAAAGGATACTCTCTAACTACTTGGCCTCTATAGGGTTCCCTACTAATAGGTACACACTTCACAGCTTTAGGAAGGGAGGGGCACAATATGCTAGAGATAGTAGGATATTAGAAGAAGGTCTRAAAGCCCTAGGTAGATAGAACTCCGAGGCTTTTAGGTTATACTTTAATAACTTACTAAGAAGGCTCTTTAAGTTGAGTTACTAGTRCYAGACTAGTACACCTACCCCCTTCTCTCCTGCTCTACCCCTCTACTCATGGGGTAAAGCTAGGACACTCATATGAACGTAAACTTGTCTATACTTCCTCTCCTATATAAGATAATACTGCACTTTGCCTTCTCACTCTCTACACTCTCCACTCTCCTCTTATACCAGGTCCTAGCATCTCTTCCTACTGCCTACTCCCTGCCTTGTTTTAGGGCACAGGGTGTGTTTTGGGTAGTTCTTGGCTTGCTCTTAAGCTTTGAGCCTACTGACTAAGCACCCAGCTCCTAAAGAGCTAAGTGCTAAGTAAGCATGCCTAACACCTGTGCCTAGTAATATAAGTCTAGTTGGTAACCTGAGTTCAAGTGCCTTGTGTATTTTCGTGAGGTGTTCTAATAGTGTGTATGTGTGTGAAAAGGGAACCCTAAGGATTAGATGTCACGTGTCTAATTAGGGGTGTAGCTTGGAATAAAAGCGAGCTCTACTCCTTCCTTCTACCTACATCCTTTTCTACTTTTCTACACCTCACTTATTGTTTTGACCTACCTACTATCCCTCATGGATTAGATAGATCTCTTATTCTGACGCTCTTCTGGACACCTTATAAAGGGTCCTTATAGATGTCCCCAGGTGTCAGGGTGGTTCTTGGCTTACTCTTGAGCTTTGAGCCTGCTGACTAAGCACCTAGCTCCCAAAGAGCTAAGTGCTAAGTAAGCATGCCTGACACCTGTGCCCAGCAATACAAGTCTAGTTGATAACCTGAGTTCAAGTGCCTTGTGTGTTTTCGTGAGGTGTTCTAATAGTGTGTATGTGTGTGAAAAGGGAACCCCAAGGATTAGACGTGTGATTCTGATGCTGCATCTGATTCTGAGGACGGCAAGTCACAGCTCGTCTGGTAACACAAGAGACGGTATGGATGGCTCGAATTGGCTGATCAAAGATGCATTCCTCATGAGACGCAATGGCATCTCAATTAGTGTGTTCGCCCGAGAATCTGGCTGACTGGGAAAAGAAAAAGCAAGCAGGAATGACGCTCTTTCCTCGAATCAGACTGTAGACCGCAGAACAAGGAGGGTGGCCAGATACTGGTGGTAGAAAGAGTGAAATGTGGTGGAAAATGACAGAACCAGAGCAGAGTGCAACGAATGTGACAGAGTTCGTCCTCACGCCATGTGAGGAGGTGATGTGATGTGAAATGTAACTCGTGGGCGTTGGGAAAGCAGAAAAAGCAAATAAACGGTTCGGGCGTCGTTGAAGGGTTGTCGTTGATTACCTGAGCTTTGACCATTTCTTTGCCGCCGCAGTCGCGTCCTCCTTTTTGGCGCGCGTATCCACAAACCTTGTTTATAACCTCACTCGAAACCGCTCGATCAGACCGTATTCCGCTCTAATTTCTTTTGCGGTGTCCGGCATCCTATCTGAACAGTCTCACCGCAGATCTCGATATATACCCAGTCCCGGAAGGTCGGTATTTTCCTTCGCGGTTGCCTCGATCTCGACGATATCATGGCGACCATCCGACCCCGACTTGCGAAATGCGCGAGACTAGCCGTCCAGCGAAGTCGAGGCAGACCCTTCTCTTCCAAACCCGCAGACTATGTGTCAGTTGCCTCCCGATCGATTGCAAACCTGCTGGACCACGGACCCTCGAATGCGGACGACGTTGTGGTGAACGGGTTCATCAGATCAGTGCGAAACCAAAAGAAAAGATCCTTCGCAGCTATCGGAGATGGGTCAACCCTCGAGCCATTGCAAGCACTCTTGACCCCGGATCAAGCCCATAGGTGCGGCGATGTACTCCCACCAGGCGAATAACGGACGCTGATGCCACTGCTCACAGTCTATCTACTGGAACGGCGGTCCGGTTGAGAGGACAGTGGAAACAATCACCAAATCCCGTTGCACAGAGTCATGAGCTTCATGTATCCTCGATTGATATCATAGGAACCTCGGATGCCGCTGTATGTTGATAAGTAAATCCAAGTGACTCATTTGTACCCATACTGAGCTCAATCGAACAGACGTATCCGGTCCAAAAGAAGTACCAGTCCCAAGAATACCTACGAACAATGCCGCATCTGCGAACCCGAACACCCTTCAACTCGTCGCTTCTTCGTCTAAGGTCGGACTGTATATCGGAAATAACGCGATTTCTCGCTTCCGAGGGCTTCACGCAAACCCACACGCCAATTATCACGTCCTCGGATTGCGAAGGAGCTGGTGAGGTTTTCCATGTTGGGAGCTCGCACGAAGGACCTGTCGGGGAAAATGATGACGGAACCTTCTTCCGTTCAACAAAATATCTGACAGTCTCGAGTCAACTACATTTAGAGGCTTTGGCACAGTCGGTCGGCAATGTATGGACGCTCTCCCCGACATTCAGGGCTGAGAAAAGCGAGACTAAGCGTCATCTAAGCGAATTCTACATGCTCGAGCTCGAGATGAGCTTTGTGGACGATATGAGTTCAATAATGGATGTCGTTGAAAGACTAGTTCAGCGAATTACAGAGCCCCTGTTGTCATCGCGAGTCGGCCGAGAGTTACTTTCAAATAAGGCCCGCGACGACCATGATAGTGATGAAGTTGTAACTGCTGAAGCCTTGAGCCACCGGTGGAGAACAATCCTCGGAGGTCCATGGCCCCGAATAACATATACAGAGGCAGTTGACATGTTGCTCTCAAGCGGACAGGATTTTGGGCACAAACCCCATTGGGGCTCAGGATTGAATATTGAGCACGAACAATATATTGCCAAAATTCACGACTCGCCAGTTTTTGTCACGCACTACCCGAAAATTATCAAACCTTTTTACATGCTCTCATCGGCGACCAAGAGCGACGAGAAGGAAACGGTAGACTGCTTTGATCTACTATTGCCTCACGCTGGCGAGCTTGTCGGCGGCTCTATGCGTGAACATCGTTTACAATCTCTCGTCACCTCGATGCAAGTCAATGGCATGGTCCCACAAGGAGAGTATACCTCCATCTCAGATGAACAATTAGGAACTCTGAAGTGGTATGTTGACCTACGAAGATGGGGAAGCGTCCCGCATGGAGGCTTTGGCCTTGGATTTGATCGTCTATTAGGATATCTATCAGGTGTACCTAATATCAGGGAGCTGAACACATTTCCACGCTGGGTTGGAAGATGTGAATGTTAAGCACTAAAGAAGTCCACAGCAAGTCCACAATACTGCTTTACAAATCTATACTCGATCTTTAAAACCCGTACTCCATAATTTGAGTCTACAGCTAGCCAGATTGCCTCCGCTGGGGATGGGAAGCCGGATATAATGTCATCGGCTCATGACGAGCAAATTTATGGTTCGAAATCTTTTGGAGGACCATCTAAAGTCCTCAATCACCCCTCCTGGCCGCTCTGATTACAGTATTCTCAGGACCATACTACTATCGCTTCGTTCCGCAAGAACCGTCAGGATTGTAAAATGGCTGTCAAACGGGTCAAGACTAGAACCGCACCTCGACTGAGTACGCCTGACCTGCGTATCGACCTACATCATGATCCAGGCCTCCTGTTCGACACTGCCTCCAATTGTAGAATTTGAAACAACTTGTCCCACAATCCAACACACAGCCTCCACGCTCTGCTGCATGCTCGCTCCGAATGGTGTCGTGATCTCTACAATCAACATGGGTTTCACCCTTGCATACCATTTTCTCCCCCACAACGACTCTACACTGGTACGCGTTGGAATGCAAACGAGTCTATAACCGTAAGTTTTCCCGAATATCGGATGCTTCCCAGACTTCTGCAGCAGAACACATAATCAAAAACGCCACCAACATTTTCTCGGGACTGGCCAGGGATAGAAAAGGCTCGCACCGCGCGCCGTACATAAGCATAAAATCCTCCGATGCGCATGGGGCAGAAGCAGCGCCTTGCTGCTGCAGGACATGCAGATTGTTTTTGTACAACGGGTCCCCCCAATCGTGACAAGGGCGCTTAAAATGACTCCCTTCAGTAGCGAATACAAAGATACGTACTGCAGGTGTGGTTGTATCGGCACCAAAAGCACCAACAACTCGGTGACTCTTTCATGAAGTTAGCAACCGTTGGTGAGCTAATATGTTGTGGGCGGCTGCATTCTTAAGGATTGGAGGTGTGCATTGGTGGGCCTATATACTCGGCGGAGTTGGAATTCCCAAACCTAGGTCGCCTTTTCCAACAAGCGCAGCGACTACGCGCTCTCTCGGAGCATCTATCTCAAATCAAGCTTCATTCTCGTTTATCTGATCTCATGGCCACTTCTCCGTGCGCTTCCTCATGCAAATGCACCACACGTTCTTTGAAACCACCACCTTGAGTGTTGTTCATCAATTCCCTTAATCATTGGTACCTCCTTACTTCCTTAGTTGAAGAGATAACGATACTGTCTACAACTGCAGTGCCACACTTGAACAGGCGGCCAGCTATCTGAGGTTCCATCCGGATTATCCGCTGCAAGCCAGCTGCACATACAATGTGTTTCCTCGATATCGTTGCAACCGCAGAGCAGAACCCTACCGAGCCCTTGATACGGCCCTAAGACATTGTCTGTGCCATTTTTCTGCATATAGAAATTCCTGAGCATGCCAATTTGTGCTAAGCGATCACGGCTGGTTCTGCAACCACAAATTAGGATCAAAGGATGATGATTATCACACTGAATCGTCCGGTACATCTCCCTAAGGCTCTGAGTGGCTACGATTAAAGAATGTTAATCTACTCTGGTGCCTTCTGGTTGGAGGTCGATGTTGTGTTTCCAAAATCCGGATCCAGTCTCCGCGCATTCACACTGACAATCTAACCTTTAGTTCAATTCCGTGGTGTGGTATACAAACCCCTGCACTCTCCGTATTCGCCATGAAAATCTGTATATCAATCCAGGAATCCAGCTGCCGCCTAAATCTCATAAGCGGGTCTCAGTTCCTCTCGGTATACTAACAGGCTCGAACGAGTTCGACACCAGTCTGCATTTTGCACTAGCGTGTGCCATTTCATATCGACAGTACCCTCAAGCGTCGCTATGGGCGAGTCGAGACCTTCATTCCGCCAAGTGTCAAACGGCGCTAAAGCCAAGTAAATTCATGTGCGAAACCAAAACTAATATACTCAAATTGAACGGACGGGATTCGTGCCTGGTGGATCATAGTCAGCCCTACTACTTTGATTTGAACGCAGCTTGTACATCTCTATCACGAATGACAGCGTGTTCTCTTTATTCGCGGCTCACTAAAGATTACATTCATTCTGCACATTTTACCGACTTCACGAAAGAAGACAACACCCACCAAGACTCATCAGGCATTGGACTATCAATGATAACCCACGTATAGTGTTCATGAACACAATATCTCTCTGTCGGTCCCGGACAAATTCATTGGCACCTTGTATGCACATAGCACTATACGCAGCACCCTATAGGGTGTTTACAAGCCCTACTTTTGAAGTCATCATTCGAAGTGACTGCGTCTAGTCTTGAATCGGCATGGTTGGCGCTTCGAAGGCTAGCCACCAACCACCAACGATCCAGCTCAAAGTATATACACTACACTGACATCTACTCTGTACCTCGATGAATCTGCCAGCCCGGGTATGGCAATGTTGGTTCTGCGAGCACGCGTGATGCGAGACCATGGCGTGGGGCCAGATATACCCAGTCACCAGCGTTCCGTTCGAAAAGCTCAGACTCGTAATGATTAGCGAGACCATTGATAATCATCGAAGGGAGGGCGAGGAAAAGGGGGTTCAAGCGAAGTCGCATTTTCTGCAGGAGTCGATCGCACGTCTTGCAGATCTCTCAGTCTGCTATCATGTGTTTCGTGGAGTAATTTAGGTCGCGGCATTCATCTATATTTCGAGCTCCACGTGTCGTTGCTTCCTGCTTGATTCGTGAGTTTCCTAACCTGCCTTACAAGGCGACGAACAATATGTACCGTCTTTGAGCCGTTATGGTTATGCCACCGTGCCTCGCAAGGCGGAGTTTGCATTTACCCTAGCACTGCTTGTATAAAAGATTCGTTGGCGCTTGGCTCTCATCGGTGCGATTCTTATGCTTGTGCAGCTTAAAGTTTCCCCATCGATTCTGTCCCCGGATGAAGTACTGTCCCGTACTGTACTGTACATTCCTGGTCCGGCATTGCAGCGGGTTTCCGTTCGTTGGGCTGTACCTAACCTAACCTAATACCGAATCCGCAGATGCAAGTTCCCCAATGGGCGATTCCACCATCTAGCAGAATCAATTACGAACCGTCCATGTAATAGCGATGTTCCATCTCGTGAGAACGCGGCAGGCCGTCGACATCCTGATGTTAGTGATTCAATTCCTGGAATTGATTTGCAAGGACCCTCACGTTTCTGTCCGTTCTACATGCCAACCGACCTTGATCTAGATGTCGATTCCCATGCACACCACCATCGCATGCCGGGTCGCTTTGTCGATTGCCCCGCGTTGGGTGATCGCATGCACGTCACGAATCCTCTCTGTCTGAATCAGTTCCTGCTCGCGACGGCTGGTAATCTGGCATTAATCAATCCGACATTGGACCACCGACGCAGCAGGCGTTCTCGACAACAGCGTCGAGGAAAACACAGCAAGACATGCCGCGCATGGCTACCTCTTACTTACGCCCCCATCACCGAGTATTCCCAGCCAGCCGGTCGGTCGCCCTCGTGACCACATCACGCAGACCATCCATCTTCCTCATCTCTCCCGTGACAGCCTCACAGCGACAGTTTCATCATGGGAAGGCAGACAGGCGGTGCACGTCACATCAACAACAACTAGGCTGAGACAGATCTCCTGTACCGCGGGGGCGCGAGCCCGAATTACTCGCTTCTAGATGGACGCTCACCTCCCGCCGGCGCTGAAGGATGAGTTGAGTTTGACAGCTCGCGCGCGCGGTTGGGGTCCGCCTGTCTTCTGAGGCAGCTAGACAGACAGACGTGGTGGGATTTTCGAGGCTGCGGGTGTGATGTATTATCTATTCCCCCTCAATATATCGCGGGCGTTAATATAGAAATCCCATCGCACGCGCGAACGACCTTCTGAGGGTTGCTTGGTGCGAGGCGTAAGTTAGATTCTGCGTGTGGAGATAGCAGCGTGTTAGATAGATAATATACGAGGCGAGATGATCCTTCCTGGACCTACCTAGCTACGTGGTGTCTTTTCTAGGGATGAGATTAAATTCAAAGCGAATTTTTATTACTGCGGCTCGTTGTGTGAAAGGCATGAGGAGGGAATCATGGGTGATCGTGATGTTGTCCCTTGCGTAGATCTCGTTGATATTGCGAAGGCGGATGGTTCTTAGTACGATAACGTGAGATATAAAGGGTAAGGCATCAACCCTGATCCAGCGGGATATGAACGTCGGAGAGGATAGATAGAACATCCATCCCTTAATCATACTCATACAAGTAGAAATATCATTCACAGTTACGTTTACAGCTTAGCTTCAGCCTTCCGCAGGTCTTGGCTATAATCATTATGAATCTCCACAGCGTTAGACACTATACCCCTAACACTATTATACACATCCCGCAGTACAGAGATTAATATATCCTCGATCCCACATATCTATTCCACATCTTATGATCCCTGACTTCATTTCAGGTCCTTGTCGGAGAGCTTGTTACTAGTACTGTAAGGAATCTATAGTTGTATTACTTACTCTTAACCTGTGCTTCGATGTATAAATAAATATTAATATGTTTCTAGTATAATTACTGTGTATAGGTAGTGAAATCTCACCAGGCATGTGACATGATATCAACCTAGTAAACACGCACGTATCTCTTACTCCGCGGTACCGCCATATTTTCAAGCGCAAAATATGCTTTGACAATTTAAGCTTTGTGCACGGTAGTAAGGGTGTAAAAACATGTTATAGTTGGCTAGATACCCATGATAGTACCCATAATAGTACCCACACACACCATTTACGAAGGTCAAAGCAGAATGTGGCGGTACCGCGGAGTAAGAGATAATCCACGCGAATCAGGAGCTAAGATATTTACACCTATCTACCTACCTACCTACCTACCTACCTATCTATCTATCTAGAGCAAGACACATACGCGATCATAAATCACATATACCTCCCCCACTTATACCTCCCCCATCTATACCTCCCCCACTCACTAACTATCTAACTAACTAACTAACTACATACTACACATTAATCTTATCTCAGTTCAGATATATCCATAATCCCTTTTAATCGCGTGGAGCGTGGGGCTGGGAGTAGTATCAGGCTCTACTATATACTATCCCAACTAATATATCTATCTATCCAACAATAACCCCCAAAATCCTATATACTAACGTCTCCTTACTACTACAATAAACAATCCTCTCTTTGTTATACACGAGAGGATAACTAGAAAGATGGATATATCGTAGCTGTCTATGCGTACGTATAGCAAGCTAGCTCTATTTCATCCGCGATCGCTTCGCCCCCCTCGATCGCACCGCTAGTTTCTACTAAGAACGAGCCGTGGATACGTACTAGATTACAGAGCTATCTAGCTGATATCTATTCTCCATTCTACACTCACTCCCTTAATCCTATCCTATCCCATCCCATCCCATCCCATCCCATCCCATCCTATCCTATCCCATCCTATCCTATCCTATCCTATCCGCTCAACAGTCGTGCAAAACCGTCGTACGTGCGATTCGAAAATCTACGTCCAAACCGCGGAGTAGAAATCGTATAGCTAGGCTATGGATATCTGACGATGCGTTCGATGGTGATCCGTGTTTGGTGGGGGATGGAGAGAGAGAGATGGTGTTAGGTACTTGTTAGGTACTTGTTATCGTGCTATGTGCGATGTTGATTATGCTATGACTGGCTGAAGATCCCTCGAGAACGTTCGAACGGAACAAGATTAAATTGAAGTTTGTATAAAGAAAGAAAGAAAGAGAGAAAGAAAGGGGTTTATGTCACTATATTCTAAAGCGAGGGGGGGCGGGCTCGATAAGCGATTTAAAACTGAAACCGAAATTAGCGGGCGAGATAGATAGATTAGTTCTGATTTATATCTAAGATCTATGAAAGAGTATCTGCCAGCCTGCCTGCCTGCCTACATCAATCCATCCACCACCACATCTCGAACCATCGCAAGCAAGTTCCCTCAGGAAAAAAGCCGACGAGAGAAAAACAAGCTCCATAAGCCCCCCACCAACAACGCCCAGCGCGATGCAGACGAAATCCCAAAAAATCGGACGCAGAGGTAACTACCGACCTCGCCTCCCTATTAGCCAAGGCGATCAGATCAGATCAGGCTTCCTCCGTTAGCAAATAAAGAGGTTGGTTCTCTTGATGCTGGTGTATCATATCGCTCGCTTGCAAATTCCCGCGCGAAAAGACCCCAAACCCTACGACACTGCGACCAGACCATAGTACTTGTACAAGAAGATGAAAAAAAGAGGATGGCTTGGGGTGCCTGAAAGAGAGCAAAGCAAAGAAAACAAGGCAAAAGTGGTATCCAGTGACTCCTCTCAACAAAAAAATAAAAACGACCAATGCCGCCCCGTCCATCCATATGCCAATGTATTGCTAAAACGTTCGACTTTTGATTCCCGCCCAGTGTTTGTTTCGATCCTTTTCATTATGTTCGTACAATATTTGTCTTGGTCTTGGATTGTGAATGTGAGTGTGCTCAAAAGCCGGATATGGTTTCGATGGCACACTAATTGCAGAGGAAATCTACATCACGATCTTAGAAAAACTTTCGATCAAGAACTCGGATGGCTCGTTGATCCTCACCAATGATGTTTAGTTTGTCGTGTGGAATATCCTTGGGTTTTTGGTTGTCTGTGCCGACGTCTCGCGGAGCTTCTCTAGGAGACTTGCTACCATTGCGACTGCTATTGCTCTTGTTGTCGGACATGACACTGACGGAATCGGTAGCATGTACCAAAGCTGAAATGCTTGGAATGCTTTGAGCTTGAGAAGTTCCATTGGCATCCACACCATTGATCTTTGGGCTTTGGTTCTCTTTGGGAGAGGCCGGCCGACCATTGGAGGGAGGTGTATTCGCTTGAGAGTTGACTTTGGTCTGAGGGGGGGTCGCGGTTCTTGGTGTATGAATTTGAACCGGAGGCAATCGAGTCTGTTCCCCGACGATCCGTGGATCAATCATCCTCACCGCCTGCATCGCTCCTTGTGCTAATTGAGCTTGTTGTTGAGCTAATAATGCGCCTTGTGCGATGCGTGGACTAGGATTCGGAGCATACAACGGCATCAGATTCTGTGCAGTTGCCGTACTCATGCCTCGAAGCGAAGGTTGTCCTGGTAGTGAAGGATCGGAGATATGTGGTGGTGGACGATCAAACGCTGTTGGTGGTTGGTTCATTGGGTGATGTGGTTGGCCATGTTGTTGACGGGGGCTGTGTTGCTGGTATGGCGAACCGTGAGACGAACCCGGTGGGGGTGGAAGTGCCGAAGTATACATCTGTGCCTGATATTGTGGAAATGGAGGTGTTGACATAGGCGATGGGGGCCATGCATATCCTGGAGGAAGCTGCTGATACGGGTATGGTTGACCTCGATGTCCTGGAGAGGCTTGCAGATGTTGCGGATGCGGCTGTTGCATGTATGGGCTATGCTGCATGGGTGTTCGAGTGACTGGTGGCCCTTGAGCCTCGTGTACTGTTGACTCGGGGTACATGCCTTTGACGGGGACGATATGTCTTAGGGCTCCATCCGTTGTTGGTTGAGGGAGATCTGGTGAATTGGGGTGCGGTCGAGAGTAGTAGCTGATGAGGTGAAGGTGTTGTCCCGTAGACGTGGTGATACTGAATGATTGCTTCATCAATCCGTCCGGCTTGTATCTGTACCCATCAGGTCCCTCGCCATCCATGTCTAGATCCTCGTCACTGCCTCGTCCACTATCTGGTGTCTTCCCCGACGTTCTTCGGACGGGTGTTTGTGCGAATGATCCTCCTCCTCTCTTGCCCTCCATCTCTCTGTATGTCAAGAAGCTTCCAGAGACCCTGCTCGCGCTCCATGACTTCCCGTCGGTCCATCTTCTCATTCCTGCTTCCCTCTCATCCCATACGAAAACCGATCCTGACTTGATTGACTGTCTCTCCTTCTCTGAAAGTCTTCGTTGTACTCGAGGTAAGAGACCCAGACGGCACGCTTCGAATAGCTTGATTGCATCTGCAGGCGTCCGTACGTGGCCGTGGTAGGTGTCCATCATGTTGACAGTGGTGTATCTCTTTCAATGGGTTGTCCCTGAGTGGAAGCTCAATTGCTCTCGTCTGCTGGGCGAGCAGGCAATGGCGTCCCCAACACTATTAAGTTCAACTTCTGGCAGTCCAGTCGTAAGATGACCGAACCGATCCACAGTGGATCTTGCTGGGTGACGTCTCGAGATTGGGCCACTCTGAGATAGAGCAGCTTCTCGATCGTCACTCAAATGTTCCGTCTGGGATCTTAGACCACGCTTGGCCGTCGGAGAAAGCTTGTGGGGTGGTCAAAGAGGACAAAGTGACAAGAATTGGCGGACGTGTGGAAAGAAGGTTATGTGGATCGGATCGAATGCGCAGGTTTTGTCGAGATGCTGAGACGTTTGGTGCGTGTTCCCCGTCGCTTCAGATGGATGTTAGCAAGCAAATTGGTCCCACGATGATTTTCTGTGGACGTAGTGGAGAAACAACATGCGTTCATGAACTTGAGACAGGGCGAGGAAGCGCGTGACAGATGCTTAAACTAAGCTCTTGGAAGTGCTAGGCGTGCGCGTACAGTTCCAGCCAACGCGGCGCACTGGCTGTTGATATCTTGAACCGCTCCAGTCAATAATTGATCTATACTTCTAACCGGGCATCGACGGCGTTGCATCCGATGCTGGTTGGCAGATGCAATGGAGATGATGCGAAGATGTGCGCGGCGTTTGAGAGCTCTGGCTGCAGAGATAGGGACAGAGACCGATGTGGAAAAGGTGGCAGTGATTGCCATGGAGGAATGGAGGAATGGATGAATTGGTCTGGATTGGAGAGAAGAGCGCAGGTGGGCATCAGAGGTGCGCTGCAGACGATCGCCCTCGCACCACCATACCTAGGTATGGAATTAATGGGCGAGGGTCGACGATGACGCAGGGTTTAGCGACCGCGAACTATGCGCTGCGCTCTGAGGGTTGCGACGCTCTCCCAAGCCAGGCATGAAAGGCAATGAATGAAATAGAAGAGAGGAATATACATACATACTGCAATTGAGGATGGTTGGTGTCTGGAGATGAGGCTGAGTCGGTGATGGATGGATGTGTTCTCGCGATTCCAGGTCGGACGAATTTCTTTGTGATGGCGATGAGTCTGTGTCACGGGACCAGACGATGGAGGGCCCGGCTGTGGTGGAGTGGACGAAAAGTAGGACTGCAGGTGGAGGGTATCACGGTGTTCGACTGCAGGAATCGGCGACTTGGAGTTTACTCGCGTCTATGTATTCGATCTATGTATTCGAGTGCGTGGTATCGTCGGTGGTGGTGTTGCTGTACTGGCTGCGATGGCAGAGCTGAGCGTGGGTGAGAGTGAGCGTGAGAGTGTAGAAAGGAAGTCAGAATAGAGGCCGGGGAGTGCGTAGTACTTCTAAGTAAGTACTTCTAAGTAAGTAATAGCCGTCGTACTCGGCAGGCGGCGTTCACTTGCTTGTTACTTACAGTCCGGAGTACCTCGTAGCTAAGCTACTGTAAGGGAAGGCAGAGGCTTGGACGTGGATGTTGGAACGTACCCCCAAGTAGTCGTACGGGTCCTTTCTTCAAGAAAAAACGCCAACCCTTCCCTTCCTACGTACTACGTACAAGCCAGCGGTCTTGGGATGTGTGGCCGTCCAAGGGTTCCAAGGGTTCCAAGACTCCCTGCTATTCCGTGCTGCTGCTTCTATTTCGAAGACGGTTAGGATTATTTATTACTACGGTAGTCGGTTGGTTGGAACAAATCTTAGATTAGGTTTGGCGTGCAGCTAGACGGCAGGGTGCTACTGCGAAGTATGGGTGGTACTTCCGTGGAGTCCCTGTCAGCGCGCGTTGGAGGGGTAGGATGGGGGGTGGCCAGAGAGAATCGACGATAGAGACACTCCTCTGCACAACTGACGCTCCGCTGGGCCACTGGAGTACTGATCATCCTTATAATATTTTTCCAATTTAACTTTTTGTTTAGAAACTACTACCTACACAGCCTCTAGAGACTATAAACCTATTAGAATTCATTCCTAAGTATACTTATTATATTAGTAGTCTTTTCTAACTATTTCCTAGGGTAATAGAGGTCCTAAACACTCTATAAAGGCCTTCGGGCTATTAAAATAGCGAATTTACTCGCCCTTAAGACCTAGAGACCCTCTTAAATCTTAATAACTATACTATAAAACGTAAGAAGGATACTAATATCTAGGCGCCTCCCCGTATTCGATTAGGATTATCTATAGTATATAATAGAGTAGTAGTAATAGCTATTATAGAAATAGTTATAGCTAGGAAGAGAGAGGTAGAAATCTAGGATATAGTTATAGTAGACATTACCTATACCTTAGATACTATAGTAGCTAAGTATTAATATTTAGATATAAGAGCCTTTATATACTAGTTATACTCCTTACTTATTAACTATATCTCTATATTAAACTTTACCTCTACTAGTATATTTATACCCCTTAGGATAAAAAGTATCCTATATACTAATACTACTACTAGTATACCTTTA
>QYAH01000492.1:0-19037 GCA_003988945.1 Chaetoscypha palmicola
CCTACATCTTGGCTGCTAGGGTGCTTGCTAGGGTATATACAGGGCATATGGCCCCTGAAAATCGCTTCCAAGTTATAGAGCGATCCACGTGATAAGATAATTAGGATATCTTATTAACTACTTTTGAGGTTATTAATAGTCCTAAAAATAATTATCTAACTAATTATATATATACCTTTAAACTCTAGTCTCTCTTATACTAGTCTCTTTATACTCTTTAGCGAATAGGATTAGTTTAGGTTATAATATCTCTATCTGATACCCCGCAACCCCCCTGAAGCCTAAGCGATAGCGCTATGCCACGTAATTAGTGGCGTATTAGCCTAATCTTATTGGCTGTAGGCCTACAAATTGCTTACAGCGTAGTTATAGCGTAGTTACAGCGTACTAGCCTGTACTCGCACTACTTTTGACCGCGTCCTCCGTACAGAACCACATATGATCTTTAGATCAAAGTTCGATTCTACTTTTAGTGTACAAAACTTGTTGTCTCTTAGGCCATTACAAAGATGTCACAGATATATCTGTGACCTCGTCTCGCTGCTCTGTGGTATTTACTAAATACATTTAATTAGAAGCAATTTCAGCATCCAATCAGAAGGAAAAGGGCATTGTGGCGGAGTGGTTAACGCGACAGCCTAGAAAGCTGTTTCCTTCGGGAGCACAGGTTCGAGTCCTGTCAATGTCGCTTCTTTTTGCTTTTTTTTCCCCTCTTTTTTTGCTTTACATTACAATTATCTTCCAGGGGTACTAAAGGTGTAATGGATGCTCGTTCTGCCTGAATGCATAACTTCGAATACACCTCCCGGGTCTTGAAGGCATTTGCAGAATTCACAGTTTCGCAACCATCCTTCACCAATTTGCATTTGCCTCTAAAAGCGCAAGTCAAGGTCTGAAATGCATTTAGTAAAGACAGATCAGAGAATTTCCTCAATGATACAGGCGMAAACAAGCCTACCGCTAGATATTCCAATTTCGACATTATCCCAATATGCTGTTATTACTAAATATGGCAATAACCTTAAAATAGTGGTCGGTTTAACAAGGGCTTTTCTTTCCAGTCTCGACGGAGCGAATATGAGTCCAGAAGACTGGTGGGTTGTTATAGTAGTTGTGAGTATATTCATGTTTCGGCACCATGTACTGTACGCTGAGATGTTTTTAATTCTAGTATGCTCAATATGCCACCTAAAAGCCCTATCCAATGTGTCGAAACCCATCTCTCGAGATGTATGCTGTGATACAAACGACTGCCAAAAGCTGACAAAGAATGCTAATAATACAAATTTTGAAGACATGCTCACCATCAGCTATTTCCTCCAAACATATGCCAAAATCCCTAGCCGACACTCCAGTAATCGAATCCAAACTACGATGACTTCAACTCCTAACATGCATTTAATCATCCCAAGAAGCAGCAATCTCATCAAAGATCTCATCCACATCATCGTCATCCTCTAGCTGACCCAACTGAACAAAGATTGGGGCATCATCGGCAGCCGTTTTATCGTCATCTTCAGGCTCGCCGCTCTCGCTTGCAGATTTGCCTTGCTTGACGAATTTAGGGAAGTGGCCGGTTAGCTTTTGCCAGTATATTGCTAAGGACATAGTGTTAGTGGACAGCGTGCAGGATTTGGGGATGGAGGATACTTCGTACCATTTAGCATTTGCGTATAGGAGTCTGCATTCCTTGTAGCCCGTTTTGCACCACCACCGTGTTTTGGGCTTTGATTCGCAAGCTTTCGTACCCATTTAGGCATGTATGCACCATGTCCGTATCCTTCTCTCTCCGTAGGATCAACGGGCACATCGGTGACTAAAGATAACATAAGAATCCTAGCGGTCAACTCTGAGGATATATATGAACTTACTGTTTGGGTCCTCTCCATACGGCGGAGAGTTAGCAATCGGAGTCGAATGCATAAACTCATGTAAGAGAAAACTTCCAGTGGTCTGGAGCCAAGAGGCATCCTCCGCTCTCTTGAAATCATCGTTGTGGATCTCCTTCCAGATCTCTTGTCGGCGTTCGTACAAGGACGTAGCTTTGAGAAAGGGTTCGCAAGGATGGATCCAGTATGAATCCCACCATACGGAGTTATGTTTTGTCCACGCATATCCACCAACACGACCGCCATTGATTTTCTTTTGGCATTGCTTCTTCACATCTTTACAGGTAATTGTGATGTAGTATCCCTTGTCCCCGTTGAGGAATTCTGTAGCTCTTTTAACGTTTGCTAAGAACATGTTAGTTTCAGTACTCGCGAGATTGCCAGCGCTCTCGGGGCGGAAGATCTGTTGCATGAGTATTGTTCCAATTCAATTCAAAGACATCGGTCCTTGACAAGGCGCTACTAGTCGTCGTTCGAGGAAAGGGCTTGAAGTTCCCAAGACATGTCTTTTGACATCATACACCCGTAATTTGCGACGAAACAATTGAAGGAAAAATAGGCACCTACCAACAAGTCTGTCTTTGTACTCCTTAGTCTCCCAGTCCGGTCCCATATAATACTCCGCAGCCTTCTTATGAACATCTTCATCCGGGAAATTTGTCGCTGCCCCTAGGATATCTTTGAGACCACCATAGGCGTACAAAAGGATCGCGTTCATGGTGCGCGAGTTATGATCGCCCGGGTCAAATCTCCCATCGCAGTTCTTATCGATAGCTAGATACCTTTGAATGATGACATCTATATCTTTGAGACATTCCTCAGTCTCGCCCTTCGTAGGATCAGCGCAGCCTATCAAAGAGGTCGAAGGCGAGGCGGTCAGATCAGGATCATTGTTGGGTATTATTGGACCAGGTAGCCCATGACCAATGAGATCCGCTATATTTGGTGTATCTCTTGCCTCTGAACGACGAGCTATGTTCTCGGAGACAGCTGCTGGAATGCCAGCAGATGTCACGAGTGAAGAGACTAATATATGTAAGTCTCAGCGGAAGAAACGATCTGAAGAGAAACTTACAAGAAAGTACAGAAACACAGAGAATCTGGAGATACAATGAAGAAGAGCGAACTGAAGAGGAAGCCATGGCGGGCACGATTGACTATCGTAATGAGTGACGATAGAAAGCAAGTCCATTACATGGCTTCAATATATATACTTTGCTCAAAATCAATACGACATTTCGTCGTATCAACAACCTCTGGATGGATTCCATCGTGTGAGAGTTCCGTAGATTGAGTGTGGCGGATTCTCAGAAGGATTTCTGATCCTCTAGCTTCAAGACTGCCATCTTTCGGAGCCTGTGAGTTTTCAACGTACCCCGCGTAATTTTACAATATCGTGATATCGCGGCCCGATGCACAAAATAAGCGCTCGACGTTGATAAAGTTAGCCATAAGCACGCGCATCCTACGACATCGAGGTGTCCCGCGGCCCCAGATTTCCWTTTAAGCGAGCCGAAATGCAGGTAATATCTAAGGATACACACCACGCCAAGTCTTGTCCTACCTCTTCCCTGAAGGTTCAGGTAACATCCAGAYTTGTTCCTGGGTAAAGACCCACATCGTCGATCTCCCAGAGTTGTCAGCCTTGCGGCTGTGGAATCAGTTCAGAGAGCGTGGCGTTTTGCTGCTCGTGGACGAGGACCAAGGCACAATTAACCGTTTCTGGTCCTGAAACAAGCGGCTCTGAAGGATCACTTAAGCATGTCGTATCATCTCGACCAATAAATTGAAAGGCAGATTTGTCTATAGCTAGTGAGAGGTCGCGTAGTTCCTCACTAAACACCAATCCAACTGTAACATTCAATATGTACGTAGCTCCGAGGACATMGCTGTCTTGCTCGTTGCTGATTCGTATCCTGAAGTTCYATGCTTTCGCAGGCGGTATGTCTAAATCTTTCGAACTCATGTAGATAATACCGGGAAGTATACTTGCTTTACTCCACCTCACAGGTATAGCGAATTTGAAGTTTCGCGCCAAACAACTCATCGAAGCATTCATGACCTTTGATTTGCCCGCTAGTAGAATTACTCGAGATGTAAAAGATCGCGTTTCTAATCGTACTCAAGACTGGATTGAAAAAATTTCAAGAGCCAAAAAAAAAGGTCATCTACGTGTTGGTGGCAGATACGCGTATCTGTACCTGCACATACTCTTGGCATTTGGGAAAGAGTACGAGCAGGCGACTTATCCACCCAGCCACGATCCAACATTATTGAGAAGCTGCGAGATAATTCGTTCTTTTCAATATTATTCGAAGGCACATTTGTTGTCTCTCTATGTTTACGTAAACTTGTGCCACCCCTAGGCCTCGGAGGGAGGCTCAGAGCTCCTACCAAATGCAGGTCCAATTCACATTCGTTTCAGCTGGATACGCSCATTCGGTTCATCGGTGTCTCCATCTTTTCATATATGGGACGATCGCACATACCACACGGTGGCTCAACTAAAAGTCCACAAAGTTTAGCACAACAACAAAGACTCAGGGCTCCCTCTGCAACGRCCACTAATATAAGTGTCCTTCGATACCCAGCATAGCCGTCAAGTCCTTCACTAAGACTCGAATGCTTCATTAAAGTATCTTGAGGCTTCTTCAGCACCGGAAAAGTTCTGGTCCGTTTCTGATGAGCAGGCAAAGAATAATTCAATTGCGCTCATGGCATGCAAACCCTTTCCTGCCACAATAGCCGGCTCTGTCAAAACGTGGGTTCGTACCAGCATGAAATCCATTGTGTGGAATTCATGCCAACGTGAATGGCGTAAGCATCTTTGATAATATACTCGAACTTTTTGCGAGTATCCGTAAAGTGACTGTGATTCAGGAGAACTCACTTTGGTTTCTTAGCTGCCGGGGAAGATCGATGGCTCTAGATAGGTTTTGCGACCATGGATATTTTACAGGAGCAAGTCGAAACAGGTCCCTCGTGTCCAATATCTAGCTTCTAGAGCGAGATTGCAGAGCATCTTCGATGTTCCCATATAGCCCAAATTCAACTGGTACGTGGTCATCTAAGCTGAGCCTGCCGAAAGATAACTGTTCGCTAGCTTGCGTCCCTGTTGCAGGCAGAGAGCCGGTACGATTGCCATGAGAACCACCCATAATAGAGTCGTATAGCGGATCCCGGATTTCACAGCACCTCAGCATGAAATGCTCGTGTCCATGATCCGTCAGAAGCTGGTATTGTTGGTTAAGGAGCTGGAGGCGCTGTTCTTGGAAGGCTAAATTATTCATGAGAGTCGTAATGCGATTTTGAATCTCGTCCAGCTGCTTATTCCGATCGTCGTTCTCCTGACGAAGTATCCGCAGCTAGAAGCTGATCATTAGCGACGTTCGTCTAGGTCTTCCGGTGTTCTCAAAGACTAATGAATCGTGAAAGAATATAAAGCCATGTATTTACCAGTTCTCGAGACTCGAACAATTCCAACTTCCTTCGCTTCTCCTTTTCCTTTCCCAATCGTGAATTTCGATGCGATAGGGATTGCATCTCTTCTGATGTCCGTTCTCGTTGTCTTTTGAACGTTGAAGATGTCTTCATCACCAGTTCCGGTGCCATGGGCTCAGGTGTATTCGGCTGGTTACTTCCGGGCTGGGAGTTCGACATGGTAAAGATGCAGCTGATTGTTGATGCTTTCCAAAATTTGTGTGTGTGTGATGATGAGTAGGTAAACTTGTTTACTAGATGATAAGGTTGATCTTCAATGTGCGAGTATGCACGTTCCGGAAAGGTAGGCGTTGCTCTTGCCACTTGAAGGGACAACTCCCCGGTGGGCAGCAAAAATGGCAGGCTAGTATGTATTGTCCCTTCTTCTTTTGCACACTATGCTGCCAGATAACAAAAGTCAACAGCCTATAGTATGCCTTGAAAGCTGAGTAAATGTGTCATAACGCCCTAAAGAGGTTGAGTAAACGTGTAGCAATTCTCTTCCCGTCTTTAGTAACCTCCTAGATGTGCATCGTTTTATGAACAACAGCAAGCAATTTCACAAGTCGTACCTGCCTTCATGTGAACACTTGCTCGCAGACACGGGAAAGCAGCCCTACGCCACTGACATGCATATCGATATTCAACTGACTGGCCGATCATGTTATAGAGAGGTGCAAGTAGGATCTCGAGAACAACAATATTAGAGTACCAAGAAAATCGATGAATTGGAGATAGTAAGCAATGCATGGGAAACTTCCCAATAGCTCAACGTTAAGTATCATTCACCGGTGGGTTTCAAACTTTAGTAGCCACAGGGAAACTGCGCTTGGCATCAGTATTTCTTACATTTTGTACAGCTCTATCTTACCGCCCCTCGAACATTGCCCTGACCTATACAACTGCCTTCACTTTGGGAACCAAATCGCTTTGATGTTCTCGCAAGATTTGTTCCAACGCACTCTTCTCCACAATMACCCTACTGAGCGTCAACAGATCCTTGACGTCGACCTCAGCTCCAACTTTGATTTTCCCTCCCGAGAAATGCTCGCTTTCCATAGCGTCGGTCAATTCTTCTTGATACTCATTTGTAATGATGAGCGATCTCCCGTGGTCCTTGTCCCATCTGTTGGCAGCAAAGATCTCCTTGGCATATAAGGCTTTTCCGTGTTCAGGATGTAGATTCTTTGGGAAATCTACAACCATCCCATCTTCACAGATAAACAACTCTCCTTTCTTGTATCGATAACTTAGCGCTGTCCTCCAGGCCAAGTCATACATTTTCCTTGGCAATTCTGTCGCGAAATCCCTTGCGTGTGGTCCAAATGATTTGCCACCACCTCTTATTAGGGGTGATTGTCTCGTTCCTAGACGCGCACTTCCAGTTCCCTTCTGTGGCCGGATTTTTCTATGAGAGCCGTGGACATCAAATCGAGTTTTGCTGCTTGCGGTACCCTGTCTTGTAGAATCTCCTTCGAACACCACAGCACGGTGGAGGAGATCTTTGCGTATCGGTAGATTGAGATATCTGCTAGAGTATTCGTGGAATCTTAGGGGCTCCATTGTCGGGAATTTGTAGATTGTGGTAAGGACTTTTGGAGCTGAGAAGTTGTTAGCGTGTATGTTATCCTTCAGTATCGTAAAAGACCTACGAGTGAACACATTATCTGTGGTTGTGCTTTTCAGATTATGCCAATCATACGGCGAAGAAGAATTGAATGGCATCGCGACTTCTGTAGCCATTGATCTAGATAGCACAGGGGCGAGACATTGCTGTCGATAAAATCAGCGTGCGCCCTTCGAATTTGCACTCGCACAGAACATACTGTCAGAGGATCTTTCGATCCCGCACATATCCTCAGAGATCCCAAGCCCTTCGATAGTCCTTGCAAGCCTGACGCCGCCATGATTGATTTGTATTGGCGGACGGTCTCGATGTTGTCGTTGTGAAGTCGCGAGCTCAAGCCACCAAAGGAAAAGTGGTCGGCAAGTCCCGCAAAAATTTCCGTGCATCGAACTTCGACAAATTTCAAGTGTATCAACCACAACCTCACAATCAACTATGTCGACATGCCAGAAGGCCGCACGGCCACTGGCGCGATACCTACAGAAGCCTCAGACGACTTCTCTATCTGCGAGGACGATTCGGAACTTCACGAGCTCGGTCAGGAATAATGAGGAGGCTGCAGCTGCCGAAGCTACGAAAGAACCTCGTGTTTGGGATCCTACCACCGTCACGTCTAGGAAGGGAGAAAAGCAATTGATGAAGAGTGGTGTCATGCCAGTTGGATCCCGACGTCGTCGAGCTGCGATTCAGACTTCAGATAACGTTCCCTTCGAGCTATTGCCATACCAATGTTTCCAGGAAGCTCTCAAGATCTTACGAGCGGACAGAAATGAGAAGCTTGAGCTGATAAAGACGGAACGATTACGGATAACCAATTTGGAGGCGCTGCATGTATCGAAAGTCAAGGGCGGGCAGGTGGTAAAGGATAGGAGGTTAGAGAGTATGAGGAGACACCTGGAACACTTGAAGATCCAAGCAGATATCAATGATCCATTGATCAAGAAGAGATTCGAGGATGGCGAGGGTATGTCAACTCCTTTGCTTTTTCTCATTGACAGCTATTAATGGAATATCTAGGAGACATGAACAAGCCTATTTACAGATATCTTGCCGACAAGCAGTGGCGCAAATACCAGCGCCTCTTGATCAGCCAAAGAATCAACCAACTCAATATCGTCCCAGATGTCCTCGCACACTTCGAGCCAACCGCCGATGTCCGACTTGCTTTCCGCACGCGTCAAGTACAACACGGAGAATTCATCGACTCCAGAGTCAGCGAAGTGCCCTTGCGACTAAAAGTCCAAGTCTTCGACAAAGGCGAACGACTCGTCAGCATCCTAGTCCTAGACTCCGACGTACCACTCGTTGACGAAGACAACTTCACATCCCGCTGCCACTTCCTCGCAACAAACGTCCCCCTAGACCCAACAACCTCCTCCATCCCCCTCTCCAAACTCCCCTCCTCCCAAGTCGCCATCCCCTGGCTCCCACCATTCGCACAGAAAGGTTCGCCCTACCACCGCTACTCCGTTTTCGTCCTACAACAYGCACCAGGCCAAGAACTCCCCTTCTCCGCCCTCCAAGCCATGTCTCGCGATGATTTCAGGCTGAGGAGTTTCAAGGATAAATACAAGGTCACGCCCATCGGCATGTCGATTTTCAGAAGTCTGTGGGATGAGGGGACGGCGGGTGTTATGCATAGAGCGGGCATTGAGGGTGCTGATATAGAGTTCAAGAGGAAGAAGGTTGTGGCTTTGAAGCCGAAGCAGAAGGCTAGAGGTTGGGAGGCGAGACATGCTAGTGCGAAGTATAGACAGATGTGGAGATGAGTTGTGTGATAGATGGATGGTGTGTACGTTTGAAGATAATGTAGAATATGTACAATGTACGCTTTTTGGAGTTATGCTATATTTGAGACTACACAGCTTTGATCGTTCATCAGGTGAAATCATCAGCATGAGAGGCTATCGTTCAAGTAGACAAGGTACACAGTTCGACTAAAAGAGACATGGATCGTCTTCAGAGCCCTTCTCTCTGACGGCTGAACGTCTGTCGCATTAACTACGATCTCGGGCGAGACTATCCACTTGTAGGGGCGAATTGATGGATAGTGATCACTAGGCGTAGAGTACAAATCAAATGTCGTGACAGCATTACATTTACAGAATCATAAACTCATAACGACATGATCGTAATCCAACAGGGAGGCAGAAAAGTAAAGCCTGTGGCACACCATATTCACCCAAAAGTAGACCCAGCCACTCATACACTCCATCTCCAGCTTCCAAATTACCACATTAGTGTCACCTTGCTGCAACAACAGCCTTCCCCGATTCCTCCTTTCTCTTGGCTATCAGACTTTTGAGCGCTCCGAGTGACTTGTCCAAAGTGTCTTCATCGTGGGCGCAAAATTTGTAGCTCTTTTCTTCGGTGATCACTTGCAAGCAGTGGCGTTTGGTTCTGCTGAGAGGATCGATTTCCACGGCATTAATTATTGACGAGAGGGGTATTAGTAGGATTGGTGAGTATTCGGAGTCGTTTTTGTAGAGAGCAATATTATTTCGTCGGATTACGGCCCAGAGATCTTTCCATTGTCGGACTCCACCTTTGGATTTTAGGTAAAGGAGATAGCCTTGCCATATGACTCGTTCTGGGTCTCCATCGACATTGAACCCGCTCATTTGGCTAGCATTTCGCGCTCCCATATGCGGTCTTTGTGGAGGCGGCTTCACAGCAAGTGCTTCTTCGGGAATTGATAGAGTTGAAGCTCCAGGTGGCGCTCGAGACAGTTCTGCGTCAGAAAAATCGGAATGAGACGCCATATCGGTACCCGAATAATCTATCGTATGTGACATTCTTCGATTGGCCGTTAAAACAGGCGCTTTCTTTTTCGAAGGCTTCGGCGCAGGTTCTGTAGGTTCTGGCGAGCTCGACCCAAGGCGCTCATCATGTAATCGTCTCTGTTCGTTCTGTCGACGGAATGCGCGCTCAAATCCGGCATAGGAGCTTGTCACCAGTCCGCTAGGGCTGGCCATGAGCATCTCTTCCTCCTCTTCTTCAATTCTTGCCTCCCGTCGGATCAAGCCTACCCATTCTTCAGTATCCTTCTGCGAAGTAGACTCTAGATGGTAGTTGCGCGAAGGAGAGAATAGACCGAAGACATGCTGCCTTTTCTGTTTAGGGTCTTTCAATTTAGCGACTGCCGTCAGGTCAGACAGATGTATCTTGTGTTTCAACTTGTCTTCGTTCCGGTCTTTGTAAATGGAAAGAGAATTGGGGCGCAAAACTAGGAATATTGGTTTCCAATTCTGTAGTCCCCATTAGCATGAATCCCAGAGCCCCTAGATAGCCATTGACTGCTGACCTTGGTCTTGCGCGTTCGCTTCTGGACATAACCACTTTTCAACACTCGATCGAACTCAAAGCTACCATTCTGGTTGACTGGCGAGAAGGAGTCCAAGCCTAGATGCGAATTGCGAATCCGGCTTGCAGACGAAGGAGGCGGTAAAGTCACTGCAGAAGGTGGAGGCACTTGCAGAGCTGTTGTTCGCTGCTGAGGTATTTCGCGAGGCTGACTTGGCTGCACCATTTGTGCATGCTGCACATCTATCATCGTGCTAGTCGCCACGGTAAATATTGTTTTGGGGTGATTGAGACGAAAAATCGAGCTTTTAGATAAGATGAAAGGGACTATCAAAGCTTTAAGGGTCGCGCGACGGAATGGCGCGCGGAGGTACTGAAGCGTTGGGTTGTAGCTTCTAGAGCTCGCCGGTTCGTCCAAGAATCCCTTGGGTTCAGCCACCAGCTTTTAATCCGTGTGGGGATTTTCCCGTGGCAATCGCGCCCGACGTTCCAGGCCCCCAGCCTCCAATTCAAATTCTTACTCTTAACTCGAAGCTCGGAGTAAAGTTGTCGTGGATATTGCTTTTGACATTATTGTATTAAAGGACTTGTGTTGGCGTTCTGCTCACTGGAGGGATCGATGGGGTAATGAATGAGCTTTCTAGCGGTCGCGGACCACGATCGACACGGTCTGCGCTACTCGTAAGAAGCTTAAAATRAGATCAGAAGAGTTGGGATGAAGTGAGGTGAAATGGGCCCGCGAGAAGGGCGTGAAACYGGTGCAATCCAGGATTTGATGGGGACGAGGTGGCAGCAGGCACGGCCAGCCAATGCTTTAGCGGAGATGCTGCGGAACTGGTTCGACGCTCGTTCGAGATGGGATTCAGATTGTTTCTAAGAAAAGAAGCTCCGTCCGAAGTTGTTGCAGATGAAGTCTAGAAGAGTGGGCGCTTCTTCATGCGTAGCACGGTACCTAGGTATGGTTGGATCTTGTTTGCCGTTTCGTAAATGCCCTGATTGATGATGTTGACTGGCTGCGATTTGATTTGTAGCTGGAGCTGGAGCTTGTACTTCGTAGAACATGTGATGCTCATCCGGTCGGACTAAGTTTAATCCGCTCAAGAATGCATTCATCCTTGCTCATCGTGAGCACGGCTGATGGCCCGCTAGCAATCCCTGTAGCGGGACAGATGTGACGCATTTTTGGACGACAACCAAAAAAAATAATATCTTTAGATGCCGCTGTTGATGAAGTACAAGTATACTCAGGACTACGAGCACTCGACGTCTCTTGGTCTTGCAAGATTACCTTCTCCAGAGGACTATGAAGCACCACATTCAATATGCCTGTCGTCAACCCAGAGAAACTGGTCGCTTTACAGCGAAATCCAGACGGCATCAGAAATGTAAGTTGTTGATGGCGGGGTAGTCGATATACCTGCTAACCAAATCGTTACCCAGATCTGCATCTTAGCCCATGTTGTAAGTATATCTACACCATCCACTCGACATACTATCTACAATGTGCTAATCTACCTGGCAGGATCATGGGAAAACATCCCTGACCGATGCCCTTATTGCCACAAATGGCATTATTTCCCCCAAACTCGCGGGCAAGATTAGGTACCTCGACTCGCGGCCCGATGAGCAGATTCGCGGTATTACGATGGAGTCATCTGCGATATCGTTGTACTTTTCCATGCTACGCAGGAATGCGCCTGAAGCCACGCCTGAGCAGAAGGAATATTTGATCAACTTGATTGATTCACCCGGACACATTGATTTTAGTAGCGAAGTCTCAACCGCTTCTCGACTTTGTGACGGAGCAGTGGTCTTAGTGGACGCTGTAGAAGGAGTCTGTAGTCAGACTGTCACTGTGCTTCGGCAAACATGGGTGGAGCACATGAAACCTCTACTCGTCATCAATAAAATGGATAGATTAATTACAGAGCTGAAGATGACCCCAGGAGAGGCATACACACATCTCAGCAAGCTACTCGAACAAGTCAATGCTGTTCTTGGAAGCTTCTTCCAAGGCGAGAGAATGGAAGAAGATCTGCTTTGGAGAGAAAGAGTCGACGAAAAGATCGCTGCTGCAGCGGCCGAAAAGGCTGGGAAGGATTCGAACGGCGCAAACAGCACCTCCGTCGATACCGATAGTATGTCTACGAACGCAGGATTCGAAGAGAAAGATGACGAGGACATCTACTTTGCACCGGAAAAGAACAATGTCATATTCAGCAGCGCTATAGACGGTTGGGCATTTACAGTACGACAATTTGCGAGCTTGTATGAGAAGAAACTTGGAATAAAACGAAGTGCTATGGAAAAAGTCCTCTGGGGAGATTTCTATCTAGATCCAAAAACGAAGAAAGTGCTTGCACAAAAACACTTGAAAGGCCGGGCACTAAAGCCAATGTTTGTCCAGTTAGTGCTTGAACAAATTTGGGCTGTGTACTCGGCGACGACTGGTGGCGACAAAGGGAAAGGGTATGTGATTCCCTCCTGTACTTTAGCCGCAAATTGAAACTGCTGTGAAACGATGTCTGATTCTAGTTATTGTATAGTGATACTGCCTTGACCGAGAAGATCACCAAATCTCTCAATCTCACACTACCACCACATGTTTTGCGATCCCGAGACCCCCGGGCTATACTCACCACACTTTTCACAGCCTGGTTACCTCTATCCACTGCTTTGCTGGTGTCTTGCATCGAGTCACTCCCTTCACCTCCCGCGGCTCAGGAAAGTAGGCTACCGGCCATGATTGATAGCTCGCCAGGTGCCTCTCACGTGGATCCATCCTTGCGGGAAGCGATGGTGAAGTCAAAAAACACTAGGAGTGATCCAGTCATTGCCTATATCAGCAAGATGGTTTCCATTCCCGAGAGCGAGCTCCCCGAGAACAGACGTCGTGGCGGCATTGGCGGTTCCCTGACCCCAGAAGAAGCCCTTGAGATGGGGCGTCGAAAGAGAGCAGAAATTGCGCGAGCGAGGGCTCTGGCAGAGGAAGAAAACGGATACCCTGCCAATGGGCTCGCAGAAGCTATGAGCGGAGCAAGCCTGGAGCAAGTAGAGCCAGAGGAGAAACCTCCCGAAAAGGAAAATCTCATTGGATTTGCAAGAATCTACTCGGGTACTCTCTCAGTCGGGGACTCGGTCTATGTTATACCTCCAAAGTTCTCTCCCGCGAACCCGCACAATAGCCCAGAACCAAAGAAAGTCACTGTCACGGCTCTTTACCTACTCATGGGACGTGGTCTTGAACCGCTCACTTCGGTACCTGCAGGTGTTGTGTTCGGGATCGGCGGTTTAGAAGGACAGATTCTTAAATCTGGAACTATATGTAGCCAACTGGAAGGTAGTGTCAACCTTGCTGGGGTAAGTATGGCTGCAAAGCCTATTGTGCGTGTTGCGTTAGAGCCAGCTTGGCCTGGTGATTTGGACAAGATGATCGCTGGATTACGCCTGCTAGTAGCGAGTGATCCTTGCGCTGAGTACGAACAATTCCAAAGCGGAGAGCACGTTTTGCTCACTGCTGGCGAGCTTCATCTCGAACGCTGCTTGACTGATCTCCGCGAGCGCTTCGCCCGATGTGAGATTCAGGCTGGCGAGCCTATTGTGCCATATCGAGAAACGATAGTTCGCGCAGAGGAGATGAAACCTCCTGCGGACAAGGACCTGGGAAGAGGAACCGTCATTGCGGTCACAACATCGAAACAAGTTACTATTCGAGTTCGAGTTCGACCTTTACCTGCGGAAGTTTCCGACTTCCTGGCCAAGAACTCAGGCGCGATCAAGCGACTGTACTCTGAACGCCAAAGCGAAGAGAAGAACAARAAGACAGCAGACGCGATAGAAGGTTCGGACTCCGAAGAAGTAGATGAAGACCTACTGGTAGATTCCACAAAGTGTCTCTCATTACCAGATTTTAAAAAGCAGCTTCAAACTGTTTTCGAAGGTGTCAAAGGCCAGCGTGACGTCTGGGCGAATGCGGTTGAGCAGATATCTGCATTTGGACCTCGGCGAACAGGACCAAACATTTTGGTAGATGCAACGGAACAGAACGTCTGCGGTCAATTGTAAGTCTAACCTCATCCTATATTAGCACCTATTAACAGAAACAGCCTCAAGGAGACAAATACACAAGAAGAACGGCAGGCGGTGGGCGACACTCTCCAAGCACGAGATTTCTCAGACAAAATCAGTTATGCCTTCCAACTCGCTACCGCTCAAGGTCCTCTCTGYAATGAGCCAGTTCAGGGCATTGCTGTCTTTCTAGAAGAAGTCACTGTTACCCCTTCAACGGATGACGACACCTCGGCTCGCGACAAGCTCGGTCGACTGACAGGTGAGGTCATCAAGACAGTTCAGCAAGCGATCAAGCAAGGTTTCTTAGACTGGAGTCCCCGTCTTCTTCTCGCCATGTACTCTTGCGAGATTCAAGCTAGCAGTAGGTCACTCTTGACGCTTTCCACACACACATTCAGTGCAATGCTAACGATACCCTAGCCGATGTTCTCGGCCGCGTCTACGACGTCCTAACCCGCCGTCGCGGCCGCATCCTCTCCGAAGCCCTCAACGAAGGCACACCCTTCTACAAAATCATCTCCCTCCTCCCCGTCGCCGAGTCCTTCGGTTTCTCCGACGAGATCCGCAAACGCACGTCCGGAGCCGCCTCGCCGCAACTGATCTTCCAAGGCTATGAGATCCTCGACGAAGATCCTTTCTGGGTGCCTTTCACGGAAGATGATCTGGAGGATCTGGGGGAGTTGGCGGATARGGAGAATGTAGCGAAAAGGTATATGGATGGGGTGAGGGGCAGGAAGGGATTGGTTGTCCAGGGGAGGAAGTTGGTTAAGGATGCTGAGAAGCAGAAGACGTTGAAACGGTAGATAGGAGGGAGGTATTTAGTAAATTTTGAGTGACGAATATTGTTGTAGATGAGTCGCTTCGAGTCTTCCTGAAGCCATTTGTCCCGAGAATTATGCAACCAAATCCATCTCGCTTAAGGACAAATTCACAGAGGTCTTTCCCGCCATATCATTCGAAATATTTTTCACTGGTTTCATCCGATCTTATAGTCAGTCCTGACGCGTCTATTTATATTTGCGAACCCCTCTTTTACACAAAACACTACTTCTTATATACCATATCACTACCTCGACTGTCACTGGACGTCTCCTAATCTTTGTTCATAGATAGAGAACTACATTAAATAATATAGTCTTAGATCACATCTTAGATAGACGTTGTGGTTATAGTGAGATCGTGTAGCGTTACCAGCGTAAGATTCCTTTCCCAATCTCGGATATCTTTCGTGGGCAATCGAAATGTTGAACTTCTTGATCTTGGACGAGAGTAATAACAGTAGAGGGTATCTTAATAGTCAGATATTGTAGCGTAAGATTTCTTTCCTATTTTTGAATACTGTCAGTAGATATCGCAACGTTAAACTTCTTAATCCTAGACGAGAGTAATAAAGCTGAAATTTGTTTTTCTAGGATCTTTGAAAATACAAAGATCCTTCCAACGAATAGGGATAAATACGTCATTGCAGATGCAAGGGGCGGTGAAGATTCTGTTATCGTGAAAGTGGAGATTGCAAGGACTTAGAATTTGAGGAGCGAAAACCATATATGATTTAGTACTTTACCAGTCTTGGTCAATTCTCCCAAATGACTCTACAAAAGAGCTTTCGTAAGTCATGAGCAATTATTGTAAACACCTTTCTCTTGTAGTAATGGTTTGTATTCAATATTTGAGGGTAATTTAAGAACCAGAGCAGATGGCCCATAACATAGGAATACAGGCGTACTTGACTCCAACATAAAAATAAAGGCAATGAAGAGAAGAGAATAGAATTATCCATTTGTGGTGATTCTCCAAGGTTATACGCCTTCCACATCGATATCATCTGGTCCCAATAGTTCCTCTATCTCCGCCTGTAGATCTTGGCTTTCAGCCTCAAGATTATTCATGAGATGTAATGTCTGAGTGTTATTCATACTGCCCTTAGACATCTCTATCGTTTTCCACATCTTCTCCTCGGCATCTTGCAGTCGGCCTGTATAGTAGAGACAATATGCCGATAATTCGATATAACGTACAGCACTGAAGGGATATAACCTGTAAGAATTCTCTTCTAAAAATGTAAGAGCCTCTGAATATCTTCCCTGTTGAAATAGAAGGTTTGCATGCGCATAGATAAGGTCGAGCTTTTGGTCAGTCAGACTCGCTGCTTGTTCAATTTCCGCGATTCGATTCAACAGCATCCCCTCATCTGTTGGAGAGTCGCGATAGAAATAGGTGATTAGCCTCCCATAAACGAACAGTGTGGCTTTGTGAAAACGCCCAAGATTTCTTTCCAGGGTATCGTAGTAGCATCGGAATGCCTCTAAGAATGTAGCAGAGATATCTGGTTCGCCAAAAAGACCAATTAGATTGCAAATTCTCCTCAAGGGTTGATGATTCGGCAATATTGCAGCCGCAGCGTCACTCAAGTGTCTCCTAAGTATTTTAGCTGCTTGTGAATGGCCACCGATAGTAAGAATATTGAAATTCCACAGAAAGGCCTCTAATAAGAAGGGGAGTTGAGCTCGAATGATATTTTCCGCGATAACACATGCTTTGTACATGGCTCGGCGACCCTGGGAATAAAGTCGGTCATTGAAGAATTTGCATGCGGCAATCGAAGTTCCATCAAATGTGTAGAAAAGATCTCGTGCCGTAATCTTCAGACCCTGAAGGCTTTGAAGATATATGTCGCTTGTCGTTTCTTGCTTCAACAACTCAAAGCCCCCATCGCGAACAAAGTCCCCATTCGAAAACGAGCTATCGAAATACGAAGATATTGTATGGAAAAGCTCTTCCGGGATGGAAAGCTTCTTTGGTGTGGACGGCGCTAGAGGCACAGAGGCACGTCTAGGATAAATCGAGCGGATGAACTCATCGAGTTCCTTTTCGCTAATATCAGCTACCCAATCACAAGGTGGTATAGCAGTCTGCTCCCCGTTGTCTGCCGGACAAGGGGTTGGCGATGGCGATGGCGTCCAGCACGAGACCACTGAGGAGTCATCTCCTTCAGGAATTATAAAACCCTGGTCTGTGGACATTCTTTTCCGCTTGAAGTAGTGCAACACTTCCTCGATAGACACAGGTTGGCCCCTGACTCGGAAAGCAGATTTCTTGCCCACAGCGTCCCGCTGTTGTTTTTTGTGAAGAACGATTTTCATTTCGGGCTCCTTGTGGTTTCTACCGATTTTCCACTGGTTGATACGACGCTTAGAATCCAGGATGCACTAACGAGGCTCGAATATTGTACGTCTTACTGACTATTTCCATCACTTCCTTTAGTTTCTTTTTCTCGTCGACCCAGAGGCGCGTGATTAATGGCCGAAACGCGTCCCAGTCTTTCTCCGAGGGAAGTCTTTGGAAGAAGGCTCCTTGGAGAGGTTGCACTGAAGGGTTAAGCATGGAAGCCATTTTGGACTTAAGCAGTTTGGCTTGAAGGTTCTCGTTGTGGTAATGGTGATGGTACGTGATAGCACAATGGCACCAACGATAAATATCTTCGAGATGTAGAAACAGAAGCTTGGTGGTTGAGTTCGAAGATATTGTAGTGATGGGATCCAACCCATATGTAGTCGTAATCTTCAACAAGCAAACGAGGCTGTAGATAGTGAAAAACTCCAACCGACGATTGGTGGCCGAGCCGAACCAAAGTATTGTGCAGGGTCTTACAACAAAAGTATCGCGCAGACGCCACATTGATCACCGAACAGCCTTCTTATGCTGTACGACACGAATAGATGGCCAATGCGCCCTGATAGGGAGGAAGAGAGAGATAGTACGGCCTGATCTTTGGACTTCCATGCGCCATCTCATAACCTCCAATCCCCGAGGGAAACAATATGCATCTATTAGCGACTGTTTCATCGCCTAGCGCATGATATCTTTCATAGTGCTAATGAATAAACTTAGCATACTAACCTCATGTGGAGAGATCTTCATGGCGAAACGAGCTAGACACGTCCTCGCTTAGGGCTTTCAATACATAATGGACTCTTTACCAATGCAATCGTCTAAGACCCAGTGACAAGCTCCGACTAAATTCTTTCCACGTTGTTAGAAGCGCTTTCAGACAACTAGATACCAAATCGAATAACTTAACGTCCACGTATGGCGCGAGTCTAGATGTGGTGGTTAAGAAATATGCTTTGGAACAATTCAGTAGTAGGGTTATCAAGTTTAAAAAGAAAATACCTGCCACATACGACCATAGACTGAGGAGAATTGGGCATCCCGTCCGCTCTGCCATACACAAGCCTCAGATCGGCAGATTAGTAGTTGGGTGGGTGACCACCATTAGTAGTTGGGTGGGTGACCACCAGCGAATACCTGCTGTTGTATGTTTTTCTTTTTTAGTTACTGGATTTGTGCTTGACTCTCATCTGATCATTGTTGCAAGCTCAGGAAGAATTTTATCTCAGCTCTCAGACCCTCTTTTTAGGCGAGGATAGGGGGTAAAAGGGTGGTAACATGTAGGTCCGCACTAAGTAGATCACTTTTAAGTAATTCTAACTAATTCGACTAATTATAACCTATTCCCCCCTAACCTCGCTAGAGGGTCTAAGTCGAAGATATAAAGATTTATATAAGTATTATACGATTTATATAGCAAAACAACCCCGATTTTTAGTACTATATATCTACCTTTTAACTATAACGTATAAAATAGCTAGTACGGCTAAAATAAA
>QYAH01000493.1:0-15536 GCA_003988945.1 Chaetoscypha palmicola
GAGATTAGAATTATCTATAATTTAGCCGTACTCCCGATATCTAAAAGAGCTTATAAGGTTAGTTACGTCGAAGTGTATTTTCGTCAAGTACTTAAATCTACGCTAAAATCTCGATTTTACGACTAAACTTTCTTAGACGCTCTAGAAGAAAGAAGCTGAGAATTGTAGGTCGGTTACATCGGATTACGTAGTTTTAGTCTGTGCGCACGCCTAAGGTTATGATTACGGCCCGCACGTTCTAGCTCCTTTCTGCCAGAGCGTCTGATTTATGAGATAACCTAGATTTCTACGTTTTATATGTGTCACGTGAGCGACTAATTAAATGAATACGACTAATATAATAAACCTACTCTTTTTAGAGAGGTTGAGAAAGTGTAAAGAGATAGGTCCCTACGATTAAGGTGTATTGTGCAAGAATATCTTTAAACTTAGTATAACACTCGCTTGAGAAAGCTCGATACTGACTAAGTAGGTGTTCGTTGATGGGAATATTAGTTTAAACACACATCCTGCACGTTTACATCTCATGATGTCGTAAATACTTCTAATGAAATAGCCAGCACGAGAGAACAGAGCTCCACTGACTTCAAGATAATAGGCTGGGGACTAGGAATGTGATACTGATTGTTATACCGCCGACAGTAAGAAATCTCAAGTTTCAACGTCTTAGATCAGTATCATTGTGCTGAATCGCTGGTCATGCAAGGAGTTCTGTCATGATTTCATACTATACTTGGTATATATCTTGTTTGATTCACTTTCTCCTAAACTCATTACTAGACCAAGAATACGCGCGTCGGCCATTCTGAAATCCAATCCGCCTTCATATGATTTATGAGGCTTTCTCGATCTCCCGCTGCTTTGAGGTCGCGTATCCGTGCTCCATAGCTTATAACTGAGCGTCTTATCGCCTCCTCCCACAGTAGCATGCCTTCTCCGTCCATGAATCCATCAGCATAACACTCTCCAATCAGATGGAACTCAGATTGCACCTCTGGTTCCAAGGTGTAGGGATTTAAGGCACGGAGGACGAAAGGCATTCGACCACCTAGCAAGACGTAGACATTATCGTCTTCCTTCATACTCGCAGGGCCCAGCCCAAACTTCCCTGAATTAGTAATAAAGAATCTTCTCCCAGTAATTGCAGCTGTTATAGCAATCTCATACTCTTCTGTACAAGTCACTTTATTGCCAGAGTCGTCGACATGTGGGATCTTCCCAGAGTCCCTGTAGAAAGCGCGCCAGACCTCGTGTTCGTTCGACATCTGCGAGTTTCGCCACAAAGAATCCCGCTTGTCAGAGAACCATTTAGCAATCGCCAGACTGTCACCAGAGCCAGCGCGTAGCCGACGAAACGCGAGATCATCACCACGATTGCCGTCATGTATGAGATCTGCGCAAAGAGTTCGGGAAAAGGCTTCGCAGAAGCCAAGATTCTTGGATTCGCCATAGGCCAGGAACCCCCAGGACTCAACGATAGACGTGAGGTCTTCGCTTGAATAGCAAATGTTGCCGATGGCCTTCACAGAATCAATTCGAGCGCCCGAAAGCTCTATTTTGGTCCCGTAGTGATTTTTCAAAAAGCTACATAGTGGCTTTATGTCTACCACAAAAGCTGCTGCCCTTTCATATGATCGAATGATATTTTCATGGGAGTCTGTGTAGCCAGGAAAACGGCGTAGCATGCCTAATGGGGGAATATCACTCAGTCGATCGTCTGCCTTAATAGCAATGTCTCGGGTCGCTTTGTAGTGTTTGATGTTCTTTTCTCGACGCCGGTCAACGTCGATGTAAACTGCACTCCACTTTGATATATTCGTCAGAGCCAGCCCGACAAAATTATGAGCCCGCCAATGCTTCACTTATAAAGTTATCGCACGTGGAAGATTTCTCTCGAAACCCTCATCAAAGTTCAAAGAGATTCATATTGAAGGTAGGTGTTACTCACATCCAAAACCCATGAAGGGAGATCTTGCCGATTTTTCCTCCCAAAATCCCCAACAAAGATATCTAGAGACTCTGAGCTCCAGATGAGAGACAAGACTGTCTGCATAAAGACTTCTTTTGCGTCAAGTTGATAGTCGGGAGAAATAGTATGCGAGTCTCTAGCGAGCCCGAGAAGTGCGAAAACTTTGTCGCGGTCATCTGTAGCTCCTCGACTACTGAACTGCCTCAAAAGTGACAGGAGTGTGGTAGATTGATTGGTCAACCATAATTTTCTCATGCCGTAGATATCCAACACCTTTTGAGCGAAGAGATCAAGAACGATGCTGTATTCTCGAGGGACCGATAGTTTGGAGCTTATTTGACTGTTTTTCGAGATAAATTTCGCTGCACGAACAAACATTTCCCAAGGCGCTAGGCATGAACCATATGCCACGGTAAGCTTCTTAGGGACAACACATTCTTGGACTACCCAAATTCGGTTCCACCAGCGAGCGCGCATCATTTGTCTCAAAGCCTCTAATGCCCTCCGGATTTGGGCTTTATCGTGAGTCTCATGGTTTAGATCGCTGAGTAGAGTAGCGTCGTCTATTTGCGTGAAGCCCGCAAAATAACGTATCATACAGAAGGCAATGGCAGAGAGATCCTGCTTCGGTTTCTTCCTTGGGAGGTCGCCACTGCTCGTAGACCAGGAATTTTTCCAGGTCTTGAGTAGCTCCGCGTCGTTATGGTCAAAATGAAAGATACAAGGTTGGGTATACGCAATTTTTGGGCCAGCTGTAGTATTATGGTCCTCACCCAGGTAGACGATGACTTCTTCAGCGTTTGCGTAAATGTCGCGCATAATTGCGACCTGTTGAGTTCTCTCCGCATCATTTAATTGATTGATAGATAGAGCATCTATCCAAAACATGAGTGGTCTCGTGCGATCTCGAAGACGGCGAAGTGCGAACGCGAGACTCACGGTCACCATGTGACGACCACCACCTATCGAAATTGGTTTCAAAGACTTAGATGACCCCCAAGCGTATGACAGAGCTTTGTACGCATGTCCGCAATTCGGGTATGTATGTTGGAGTTCGCACCGTATGTCGTCATGCCACGCGCCGGGCAGGATTCTAACAAGTCGGATCTCGTTGCCCGTCAGTCTAGGAGAGTCTTGATAATGAGCCATTCTGTTGAGGAACCAGATGAGTTGCAGGTACTGTAGATTTTAAACACACGAGTTCCGCCGACTGACGTCTGGTATGTAAGAGAAGTTGCTATCTTTTTCGGCCAAAAAGTTGCAGCTTTCCAGCCTCGGCAGATTTCCTGTTGATATGCATCAAGAGGCTGTGTCGTCAGCCAACCAAGTCGCACTATTGCAGGCAGCAGCCACAGCTTTGTGCGACCCGAGATCGTGAGTTTCGGTGAAGCTTGCTGTACGCTCTGGCGCCGAAAAGTGGTGACATAACGGCTGTACCATTAGATGTAGCATTTGGTGACGTCTCGTGGAAGATTGCGAGGAGTAAGTGCCAAACACAACCTAAATACTACATATTTAGGCTAATAGTTAATGTATTTAGATTTATCTTTATAGCCGTAGCTCCGGATCGACAGTTTTTAACCCCTTGGAGTACTAAAACCATCTATATCTGTAACCTTAATTCTATCGCTAATCGTATAATCAACTTGTAAGCGTAGGAAGCGTAAATTAGATAATCTTACAATTAATAGATTTAAAGGTTTTAATAAGCCTACTTTAAAGCGCTGTAGAGGAAGATAATTAGATTAATTAGAATATAATACTATAGTATTCGTTAACACTATCATTTATGACTACGGAACAGATAATACTTTCGCCCCCGGCCGTAGTAGTCGGAAGCCGCGCAAAACCCATACACTAGAACTCCTAAATAGTGTGATATAAGCTCTTGCACCGATCTTCTTTTCGCAACATGGGATGTAATGTAGTTTCCTTACTACTAAGCGAGGAAGGACAATTTACATGGAACGAGGGGAACCAGTGAATGAGGAGCAGACGTACCCTATAGAGGTTTCTATAAGGAACGGTAAACTTTGTTACTTGTCACTATTGCCGAGAAGAGGGTGATGGTCCCGATTTCTGGAATCTTCTTTACTCAAATATACTATCCACCCGCGTTCCAATCCCACATAATTCACCTCAGGTGACTGAGGCTGTGAACAGTGTCGATCTGGTAGACCGTAAAACACAACCGAGCGAATGTCAGTCAGAGGGTCAGTGAATACCTCGCCGAGCTCAAAAAATTAGCGCGATCATCATCCCTGTTCTGTCGTCTTTCAACTTTGTTTTCGTATGTTCCTACTTAAGCCGCGTTTCGCCTACCACAACTTCAAGTCAATGATAACAAATAAAATCATCGATCCAAACCCAAAAACTGCCTGTGGCGATCTCCAACTCTCAGTCTCACCAATACCGAACTCGGTTTATACGACAAAATCATATAATGGCGGAAACAATTGAGCGCATATGCTCTATCGACGGACGAAGCAACGGACACGATCATCCATCCGTCTATCAGACCACCTCAACGACCAACACAAAGAGCCCGCAGAATGCAGCGTCCTTGAACATGACAGAATCGTCACTCGTTCAATTCGCATCGGCGGACCCAGATATCATCAATTCCGAATTCACTCGGTTTCCCGACCTTCCAATCGAACTCAGAGACATGATCTGGAAACTATCACTATCAGATCCTCGAGTCATCGAGTTTGTTCAGTTTGTATCACGTAAAGGCGAATTCTACAAATTCTTCGTGGAACAGCGCGTACCATCTGTTCTTCACGTCAATCGCGAGTCTCGCTCAACAGCCTTGCAACAATACCACGCTGAACTCTGCGACAGACTTTCTCCTGGGACTCCTTGCTATATCAATTGGTCTACGGATACTATTTTTCTCCCACATTTTCAACTTCAAGTGCTAAGAGAGTCTGTGAAACATGCGACGTTGAATAACACCCAATCTGAATTCGAGTGGCTAGGAAAGGTCCGACACATGAGAATTGATATGAATATGGACAAACCGGTTTTGAGGGTTCTCTGCGCACGCCCACATGTCTTTCCCAATCTCGAAACCATCAAAACGGGATCATGGGATCGGGAATCTCCACCGTCATTTTGGGCAAGAAGATGTCTGAGGATGTGGTTAAGGGAAAAAAAGAACTTTGCTGAATCTGTATTATAAGTACCTCCAGACATCATCTTGTCAGATTATGAGAAAACTTGCAAACCAAGCGTTACTTGCCCCAGAATCACTTACAAGGACTAGGACTACAAGGACATCTAACATAAATATGAGAGAAACGCGACTGATGTTCATTGTACTTCCCAGGATCCTTCTCGCAGTTGTGGATTTATAATGGAAGGGGCCCACGGATTAGCTTCGAGGAACATGCAGACAACAACTCGCGCATCACAAGCAATTATGACAAGACTAGAAGTTTATAACTCTCGTCTTTCAGACATACATGTATGCTAAAGCTCACGCTACTCTAAATACATCCACTTCAAAATCCCTCCTCGCCCTAGCAGAACACTTTACCAGCAGCTCTATTAGACCGAATAAATAGTACAAGAACGTATCATAACGAATATAACCTCTTCTATTGAAACACTTACAGTCTGCTGAGCCCAGGGGTCGTTTCGTGTCATCTAAACATAATCAAGGGTAACGCCCTTCACTTGTCTACCCTTGAAAACACTAATTTCTAAAATGCAAATGAGTAAATACGTAGTCCTACCAAGTATAACGACTTCAGTAATATGCAGCTATTCTAGTTCAAAACTCAAACGTATTAGGCGGTCAGTCAAATGACTTATTACACCCCTGGGCACTTCAAGCTATACTCGCCGAACATGTAGAGAACTACCCATTTGATCATATGTCTTCACATAAAAATATCACGTATCTAAAAGTCAGGGTACTACGATCTCAAGTCCGGCGGAATTTGCATACGCTATCCTTTGCCGGTCTAGCTAGTAAATTTGATCAGCTTATACTTAGAGATGGGGTTTTACGTATAGGGGCACATAAGATATATATAGAGCATGTGTATAGCAGGTGCGGAGCACTAACCCACGTATGTGCTAGGGGTATGCCCAGCTAAGCCCTACTATAATGCCTAGTCGCTTTTTATGTCAACACCTAGTGAGCTTTAGTCTACACCTGGGTGAGGTATATCCCGGATTTAATATGTGCGTACTCCGTATCTAGAAATGCAACAAGCCCCGGAGAAATTTGCAATCTGATACTGCTGATCTCTTATTCACATAATACATTCGTAGCTAGTCCTCATTACCTAAACTCTCACCTGCTCCAACATCTTTCAAACTCAGCACATACTTCATCGAACCAGAAGATCAAGAACCCAAAAAGCAACATGATAATGTACCAGGACGACAACAACCCTCACGCACACAATCGACCGCAAAATCAAGACCGTCTGATTACGATCCACACTATACACGCTAGTAGACTCGATCTCAATATCAACCAAGAAATGTAGACTCACATCTAAAGCTCCACCAGATAACCACAAAAAGATCCCTCTATACCAGTCCCTCATTTCTATATCCTATTCGAGCAAACCACCAATGCTGAAAAATCCAGTGATCGAAAGACTAAATATCAGCCTACCCAGCGCCCTCCGTAAGCGTTACCAAAACACGGTAATAACACCTAGTCCCTGCCATGCTCACCCGCTAGTCTAAGCCATAAACCCACAGTCACAGCTCTATGACGGTACGAGGGACTGGATTCTAGATCTAGCCCCCGAGCAGAGCCATGAGGCTGGAGATAGGGGGGTTTTCACTTAGTAATTACGATGGTTCCTTAAAGTTTATATGTACGACGTGCTGAAACGAGAACGTGAGTAATTAGGTCGTGAGATTCATGTCAAGAGTAGTAGTGGGGTCGGAGGCTTGCGATGGAGAGAGGGAAGCTGCTTAGATAATATGTGATAGAGCGGACAATGAAAAATACACGTTAGTTATAGTTGTGCGTAACAATACTGAGTACGAAGAGGATATAAAAAAGACGTCGATATAAAATATGATGTGGTACCCGATGTATATTAAGTACTTAAGCACTTAGTATGAGATGAGGTTGCTAAGCGAGACAAGTAGGGAGGAGGCGTGTCATGTGACCTACCCTATTTCAACGTCCCGCGATGATTCACACCTCCAAGTTTCCTCTACGCTTCTACAGATCGAGATCCCGAACGGCAAGCTGCTTAATCATTTTGCACCTCAGACTTAAATACTTCGTATTCCATAATCTCAGACTTCAAAACCTCAAAGCCTAGGTCTCGCTCTAATCATAAAGTCATAAGCCTTCCAAGTTCTCTCTCTACTCTCTCTCTGTCTATCCCCAACCTCCCCCTTCCCCAGGATGCAAGGCACACTTACTTAGCCTTCAACCCCAAATCCCTATAAAACGCCTCCGTACTCGGTTTCCTCCCCAAAAAGTCCTCCAGCGTCTTCATCTCCTCCTGCGACCCGCCCTTCTCCAGCACCATATGTCTATATCTACGGCCCTCTTTGCCGTTCATGGGATCTTTTTTGAAGACGGTGTAGAACATGTCTGTGCTGTAGACTTGACTGGAGAGGTAGCCGTAGTAGCCTGCGTCGTAGCCGCCGATCAAGTGTCCGAATGTGGCCATACCGTTGCCCCAGTCGCTTGGTTGGCCGAGAGATTCGGGACCTTTGATGCCTGAGATTTGGAAGCGCAGATCATTGTATAATTTCGCGAGCTCGAAACCTTCAGCTTCGGCGTGTGACTTGGGAGTGTGGACAGTCATGTCGAAGATTCCAAAATGCAGTTGACGAAGGTTAAAGAGAGCATCATTAACATGCTTGGATTTAATCTGCAAGTCGACAAGTTCATCCGGAATTTGCTCGCCAGTCTTGTAATGCTTGCTCAAATTCTTCAGTTGCTCCTTGGTCCAACACCAATTCTCGAGCATTTGGCTCGGTGCTTCGACAAAATCTCGTACTACTGATGTGCCATGGAAGCGGGCGTACTTGGTTCGGCCTGCAAGATCATGGATACCATGCCCTAATTCGTGGAAGAGCGTGACCACTTCATCATGCTTGAGAAGAGATGGTTTTGAAGCTGTAGGCTTCGAGAAGTTGCAAACCAGTGCCGTGGCTGGGTAGCGACGGGTGCCATTTGGATAGAGATATCCTGGTTGTAGACTGAAATTTGCGGCGTGACCGTATTTTCCTGGACGAGGGTGTAGATCAAGATACAGGTAACCTACAAAGGCGCCGCCTTCTCCATCATCATCCCAGACACTGAAAATCTTAACATCCTCATGCCACGCAATATCATCGGCCTTCTTTGATTCTGCAAAGGGTTAGCGTATGAGTATATGTTAAGGGTAGCAGCCTACCAGAAATCTCAGCACGTGCAGCAGCGTCCAATTCAATGAAGACAAAGCCAAATAAGTTCTGGAAGATACTAAGCATTCCTTCAACAGTAGATTGAAGCGGGAAATATTCGGCAATCTTCTGCTCGTCGATCGAGAATTCCTTCTCGATCATCAATCTTTGATAGAATCTGGAATCCCAGAGATAAAAGTTGCGGTCATCGCTTGCTTCCATACCAGCTTTCTTCAGGTATTCGGTTTTGATGTCTACCAAGTGTTCAATTTCCTTCTCGCCTCCGGGAGCCAATTGAGTTCTCAGGTCACCCAAGAAGTCATTGACAGTCTCAGGGGTCTTGGCCATCTTGTCCTCTAGTTTAAATGATGCATGATCTTTGTATCCGAGAAGTCTTGCGGCTTCGTCGCGGAGAATGATAGCTTCTCTAAATAATGGCGCGTTTGCATTACACTGATGAAAGTCAGTAAGAATTTCCCATCTAGATGTTCGGGACTTCTTACCTTATTTTCGTTATCGATGAAGATCTTCTTTCTAGTCTCAACATTCGTAGCGAATTTAAGAGCTGGGAATAAGTCTGGATACTTAAAGCTCAATTTAAGCTTCCCTTCATTCTCCTTTTCACCCTTCTCAAGTCCACTCAAAACATCATCTGGAACTCCATCCAACTCTTCCTTCGTAAACCAGATCCCTCCATTTTCCTCGTTCAAATTCTTCTGGAACTCAATCTGTATCATACTCAATCGCTTCTTAATCTCCTTGAATCGATCTCGTTGTGGTCCAGCGGGTATTCCCAACCCATTCCGAATATAGCTCCGTCTCTCCTTCTCCAGCAACCGCTTACTCTCTGGATCCAAATCTTCGCCCTTCTGGAATGCGGCATCAACCAGCTTGAAAATATCCTCTCGCATGCTAGCTTCAATGTTGAATTCATCCATGATCTCTTCCGCCTTCGAAGACGCATCTCGTAATTCCGAAACAGTAGAAACCGCCTGATAAAACCCGATCACTCGTCCCGTAAGCCCAGCAGTATTCTCATCCTCCGCCATGGGCAACACTACATTCTCAAAAGTCGCAGTCTCCGGCGTGACTTCTGCGGCGATCTTGTCAAGTATAGCGCGTGTACGATCGCATAGTCCTTGAGCATCTTTCACCAAGCTCGAAGCTGTGTATGTGAAGAGGGGCGGGGCCTGAGGAGGCTTTTGGTATTTCGCAGGCGCCATGGTGGATGTAAGGAGGGGTCTGAGACTCGTGGGTTGGGGATTGTAAATGTACGGTCGAACTTGTTGGAAGAGCGAAGTCAACCTGGGACCTAATCGAGTAGAAGCCAGAATGGCAGATATGACGGTGAATAGGAGGACGGCGAGGAAGGCGGCTCGCAATCGGAATGGCGACTTGGGGAGAGCCAGGATTCTGCGGGGTCCGGGCGTCTGTCTACGCGCCGGAGGGAAGTTGTTGGTTGAGGAAGGGACGAGAAGTGGGACACTGGAGATGTGTTGCGGTCGAGTATGCACGTTGAACTGTGTTGTGTCACTGAAACGGAGGAGAGACGATGGCTGGACGCAGCTTCCAAGCACATGCAAGGATGCGAAGCCAAGTCTCCATGACATGCAGTCCCGCTTCCAGGAACAAGATCGAGGCTAGAGGGTGATAGATTCGATATATTCTACAGCCTTTATTTCCGTTTGTCCTACCTCACCCAACCGCAGACGCAAAATATCCCTCTATCTCTTCATTCTCTCTAGTCGTCCGTCGTCGCAAGCAAGCATCAATAGCTCAATTACGAAACGAACATCAACCAGATCCCCGCCATAAACACGAAAATCAACGCCAGTCCGCCCCACCAACTCCCTCCAAATGGCCACAGCAACCCCCTCAAGCGCCTCCACGAAGATAAATACATACCACTGCATCTGCAACACCCTTCTCCTAGCAACAACACACACTCTCTCCGCCCTTCCCCGGCGTTCAACATCAAGCAGCGGAGGTCTCGATGGTGCCATGATACTACCTCTCCCATCCTCACCACCAACTTCAGAGGACGCATCAGACGACTTGCCCTCGTCGGGTTACACAACACTTTTGGGATTGAATCGAGATTTAAAGCCGACTATTATTCGACGGGAGGATGGGTTTGAGAAACGACATCTGTTTAAATGTCAAAGGTGTAATGTTATCTCTGGGTATGAAATAATGGGGGAGGGGGGTGCTTCCACGGGTGAGGAAATGGATACTGGGGAGTACGTGGGTAAGATCATTTATCTTCTCCCTGGGGGCTTCGTGTCTACGGATGTTATGGCGAAGGGTGCGAAGATCAGGGAGGAGAGCGTGATGATCGGGAGCAACGGGACAGTGGTCTTCGAGTGACGTGTGACGTGCATTGGAAATATCTATCAGATAAGGTGGTGCCTCCGAGTAATTATTTGCAACATAGCGAAGGCGTCACGGAAAAGATACCCAAAAGCTATTGCCAAAATGCATGATCAAGATGCATTTATTGCTCCATACTCTACGCAAGTATCGTGCTTGAAGCAATGGGAGGAAAATCATGATATCCACGCCTGGTTCCCTAAATATGTAGAGGAACATTCATACACAAACATAAAAACGCCATCCTGCCCTGCGTAATGTCACAGCCCCTATCCATGCCGTGAAATTATGTGGAAATATCATACTCCGTATGCTTGTTCTTCAGTCCTGAGCACGTTGCGAGAAGTTTAGTTTGCGAGGATCGTTCGTACGAGATCTGCAGATGCGAGTCAGCCCGTTGTTTCTCCATGTCCTGATCCTCATAGTTGTTGTTGTTGTTGTGATCTTCGAAAAACCCCTTCAGGGTTAAACATACCAGTGTAATTGATCTCCCCTGAATTCGTGTCCACAGCCTTCAACAATTCATCTACCTCCTCATCGCTCATCTTCTCGCCCAAATTGGTCAAAATATATCTCAGTTGTCCAACACCGATGAAGCCCGTCATGTCCTTGTCGAACACCTGGAAACCGCGGCAGTATTCTTCTGGTTCGCCGGGATCGCGGAATCCGCCTGGTCGGTTGAGGATCTTGGAAAACGTCTCGAAGTCGACTGAAACGTACATTAGCCGTTGCTACTTGCCTGATCCGTGAATACTGGATGTTGGTGTACTCACAGTCTGCACCGACATTCTTCTCCAAATCCCGGATCTCAGCCAATGTAGGATTCTGACCACATGCACGCAGCAAATCTCCCAGACTTTCCAATGCGACACGCGAGTTTCCGCGCTTATCGAACAGAGCAAATGCTTCTTTATAATTCGTAGATGCCTGTGCGTCGTAAGGAGCGCTATTAGCTGTTGTCGCTGCCATGATGTCTCGTTCGCGGGGTGGTGCTGAACGTAAAAGGTAGAAGGAAAACAGTAGTGGTGGTAAAAGGGGAAAGCCGATGCTGGGTAGAACACTGTATCTCTGGCGAGGTAACCAAAAACAGCCGTAGATGTGTTGTCTGCGTGTGAATGGATGCGTTGAAGATGCAGTGCTCACACAAAAAGGGTGCAACGGAGAGATCAAACTTCAATGCTCCTCAGCGGCCGAGGAAGGGATGTTGCTGCGTAGCCGCGCAGAAGGAAGCAGGTGCTGATCGTCAACAACCACCTGCAGTCCGCTGGCTGGCTCGCGGCTTCCTTCAGCCCTTTGTTTGTGGCGAATTCCCGCCGGAATTCTCGAAGCCAGCCCAATTTGGTTTTGGCGCCGGCTCGGGAGATGAAGAATAGCCAAAGGGGGTTTGCGTACGTACCATGTTTGATATCGAATGCGCGACAAGAAATTGATATTCGACGACGGTGAGATGATGAAGGTGGAAGAAAGATTGATTGATTTATTTATTTCAGGGACGTCCTGCAAGAGACGAGCGATGGTCGACTGCTTCCTGGTCCGTGCTTTTATGCATGGGGATTTGCGTGAGGGTTGCCGCGCAACGGTAAGCGGTGAGAAGAAAAGCCATGAAACGAATCGTCCGCATGATTCCATTAGACTGGAGCTTTACCTATGAAGATATGATAGGGCAAACCCAATGTCTAGCGATTATTATTCAATTAAGTTTTCTAAAGCTGGTTGATTGTTTCAGGCAAGCAAAGTGAGAGTCGCGAGCGTCTGTAGGTGACACTCTTTTCAAGGTTTCAGAGCATCGTCAAGTTCAGATGAGTTTCTAGCCCTGTCTCATGAATGATACATAACCTTGTTGACAAAATTCTCTTATACAATCACCACTAGTAGGGTCGATTCGAATCTCACTTTGTTCTCTACTTCTTCCTCGCCAACAATATCACGCTCCCCCATTCATTCTCAACCTCGAAATCCCTCCAATCACCCCCCTTAGCAGCCCACTCCGGCTCAACCTCCAACATCTTATCAAACATCACATCCACAATATCCCCCTCACCACCATCTTTCCTCGCCTTCTCCTCAGGATGATCAGCCATCCAATTATGATACGAGCTAAAAGTCTTCGTATACCCCTCCATCTCCCCAAGCTTCAACCTCCGATGCATCAACAATTCCCCAACACCACTTCCCTTCCCACTCGTCCCCGGCTCATACTCAATCCTAGTAACATCCTCCCACTCGCTATCTAGCGGGACAATAGCCGTGTATTTATCTCTGAGTATACTTCGTCCCGGCTGTTCCCAATACGGCCCCATAGTCTTCTCGCCATAACAATACTCATCAAGCAGCCTCGTCGCCTTCGGATAATCCACAAAGATATTATCTTTATACGCCCAAAAGGCCAACGTGCCCCCTTTTCTCATCTTCCTGCTTAGTTCCGGCCATACTTTATTATAATCAAACCAATGCGCAGCTTGGCCCGCGACGACCATATCCAGCGTGCCGTCTTCAATGAAAGAGAGATCTTCAGCTGACGCTTCACGGAAGGAGACATTAGAGTAGGAGGCGGGTGTTGATGCTTTAGCCTGAGTGACCATTGATGATGAGGGATCGGTGCCGATTACTTTGGTGAATGAGGGTGAGAATTCTCGTGAGATGAGACCGTGGCCTGCGCCTAGGTCGAGGAGGAGAGATGAGGTGCCTTGGTGGTAGGCGAGTACTGTTTTGAAGACTTGTGGTGGGTAGGTGGGCCGGAAGGTGGCATAGGAAAGGGCGTTGAAGCCTGCTTTTCTATATGTCGTTAGTAGAATACTCAGTTGATGATATTACAGTTACTCACGCAAAGGTTGTCATGGTGTTATCAATATTCTAAGCGAGATGCTGTTGAGCTTGAATTTGGCAGGATTGTAATAGTTAATTAATCTTGTTATAAATGTACAGCAGATTTTCTTGGCGGACAGGAATGAGTACTTTTATATCAAAAGTTCGATCATCAATCTTTAGTACATCGGAGTCATCTGGTAAGAATATCGCAATTTGAGCCGCTTCAGACCTGAGATATGCGATGTCGGGGATTGAAGAAGGTGCCGAGGTTGATGCCAAGACAGGGGTTCGTCGAGGTATGACGTTCGTACGACGGGACGGTACGGGAACACAATTTCAAAGCATATCCTCCAAAGCTCAATCCCGCCCCGAGTAATTGACCTCAATACATCACAAGATAGTCCAAAGTATACATGACCACAATCAAAATGGCAACAGAAGCAGCAGCCCGCACCTTCTTCACCTCCTCCCACTTCGCAGTAGTAGGCGCATCCTCCGACCCCACCAAATTCGGCCACAAAAGTGCACACCCCCCTCTCCCCTCCAACTCACCTACAAATACTAACCACCCCACAGTATTCACATGGTACACGCACCACTCCCTCCCCGTAACGCCCATCAACCCCTCCAGCACTGAAATCAAAGCCTTCCCCCCCTGGCCAGCCCTCGACATCCAGTCCTACGCCACGCTCCCTAATCTCTCCGCGCTACCGAATCCAACAGAGACGTCTGTGTCGATAATCACGCCGCCGAAGGTCACGAAGAAGGTGCTGGAGGAGGCGAAAAAGGTGGGGGTGCCGGCGGTTTGGTTGCAGCCTGGGACTTTTGATGATGAGATACTGAGGTATGCGATGAAGGAGTTTAAGGCTGGGGTTGGAGGGGATGGAGGGGCGGGGAGCGAGGGGTGGTGTGTGCTTGTTGATGGGGAGAAGGCAGCGAGGGCTGCTGGGAAGGATTTTAAGCTTTAGATGAGGTGTTGAGTGGTATTGGGCAAGAATGATAGGGTTTTATGGACTGGAAGGGCGGGCGGGCGTTTGGTGTTGGGGGTAAAAAGGAAGGATTTGTAGTCTTCATCAAAGATTATACAGATCGGAAGGGTGACCAGACAGCTCAAGTAGCTAGTGATACCTGACGAAATTGTCCATCTACTTGCCGGATGAACGAAATGTAAGGTGATCTTGTAGTAGTCTTTCAGTCAAGGCAGAGTCAAAATTCTCTGGAAGAGGGCCATTAGTGAATATTTATATGGTTGGACTTGGTATGATCGCTCCAAGTATCTTATGGCTCGCTTAACACCTCTTTAGCTATATCGAGGGTTTGTAAATTTCCTCAAATTAAGTAGTAGGATTTCAGGCTCCAAACGAGGAGATTGAGACTTGCTCTAACCAAAAGCCTTTCAACTTCCAGCTATGTGCCATTTGCACTAACAGTACATCGCTGAGCCGTACTTTAACTCCACAGGTGACAGAACTGTTGGCTGAGTTGTTGTTTTAAACCTAAATCGGGCAAGGGACGTAGGCTCAAGTCAATGCTAAGCGAGTGACAGGATATGAGCATCAGATCAGTCAACAGTAGAAGATCATGAAACAGGTGTCATACGTCACGGCAAGGCAGCTTGTTGGCAAGATAAAGGAGTATAGATAAAACAATATCACTGGTCGAGTTACTTACGCTCGACCAAACCGATGAGGACAGATTCTGCCAAGGCCTACGCATGTATAGAGCGAGATTTTAGTCGCTTCAGCCTGCATGGCCCGAAGGATACTTAAGTATCTTTGGTGCAAGCATTTGGATCACTACGTGGAGCCCGATCTAATCCTTAGGGTTCCCTTTTCACACACATATACACTATTAGAACACCTTACGAAAACACACAAGGCACTTAAACTCAGGTTACTAACTAGACTTGTATTACTAGGCACAGGTGTTAGGCATACTTACTTAGCACTTAGCTCTTTAGGAGCTAGGTACTTAGTTAGTAGGCTTAAAGCTTAAGAGTAAGCTAAGA
>QYAH01000494.1:0-15532 GCA_003988945.1 Chaetoscypha palmicola
ATAATTACTTCTTTATAACTTTCCTTAAAAGAGAAGAAGTAGAGCTTTAATTTAGCTTAATTAACTTTATCTAATATATAATATAAAAGGTAGATGTACTATGTTAAAGAGGGAGCTCTTTTTGTTAGCGACTCCGACAACCTCCTATATAAATCTTTACATCTTTGACTCAGACCCTCTGGCGAGGGAGGGAGGGTTGTGTTGTGTGATTGGTCGGAATTAGCTTAAAAGGCCCCACATCCACACCCTTCCCATATTACCTCGCCGTAAAAGAGGGTCTGAGAGCTGAGATAAGGTTAGTTATCTCTTCGATGCGTTTTCTCCCACTCACTTGAAACACTTCTCATCTCACCACCATTTTATCCAGAGTATCTTTCTCACCAGTAAACGAACCTCAACGCCACTCCTCACAACGTACTATCTCCAACAATGCAAGTCTTCAATGGTATTGCCACTCTCGGCGCGGAACTGAAGATGGACACAACCTTTACCTCCTATATTGTTCTGCACTCACCTATCCCAGACACGCAAACTTTACCTATTCCTAATCTTCCGTGGCACACTTCTCTTGCATACAAACATCACGCGAGTCTTTTCCGACGACGGAGGAGAGTTTGATAGGAAGGAGAAATCTGAAATGTTCTTGACGGCTTTAGAACTAGATCCGGCAATTGTCAATTGATCACCTTCCCGTTCAATCTCTGTCGTTCTGGAGCTGTCCCAAAAGACTTCTATGGCTGCTTTTCATACTGGTGTCCGACAAGGAGGCATGTAGTGTTTATGTCATTCAGCCGGGCCATGATTCGTCTATATCGCGACGTGCAGGGTTGAACGACATTTCACTGATGGATTGATGAAGGCATTCCCAGTCGCATGAATTACTCGCATGCCAGCCCGTTTAGTTGTCGATCCTCCGCATTGTTGACTCAATTCTTCTACTTCGTATTGTTGTTGTTTGCCAACAGCTCAATGAGGCCAGACGAGGAGCACCAGGATTCTCTGGGTTTCTTCTCAAGTCGCATTTTCAAGGTATGACGATTAATACAATCCATCTAGATGATGTGGAAACCGGATTGTTGCTTGCACTATACCCATCCTACGGACACGCACTGAATACCACTTGGTTCTGAACTTAGGGATTCTTGGGCTGTTTAAAGATGAATCTATCGCCAAATATCAAAGTGGTGGGCGAAGACAAGGATTCAAGATTATCCATGCAAGCCGCCCGCCGCTCTAGGTCCTTTTGGGAGACGGTGGAGGTCCTTCCGTTGTCAGTTGGTTGTACTCCAAATGAACAGGCCTTCATGAATACATTTATTATGCGGAAGGGTGCCAGCACTTCCTTGCAATAAGTGCCTCAATGCGTCTCATACCACAGCTTTCATATATCCAGAGGCGGCGCCAATTTAGCCGACGCCTTACGATTTGTGGATCTACGACAACCTTGTGTTGCCGTGTACGAAAAGTTTGCCAGAGCCGATAACCTTCGTGTGGGGGTGGGCCAGCCAAAAATCCGGGGATATGGAGAGCAACATTCTTCAAGTCAGAAGCTCATTGGGTTGGTTGCCAGTGATGTTGTTGTCGAATCCCATTAGAACGATGCAGGTAGTAGAGATATTTGACAAGGGGAGATCTAAATACACCTTGTACATAAGACATCCGCCTCGCATCGTCTGTTCGCAGGCCAGGCCAAGTTACTCACTGGAGACTGGAGCCTCGTCGATTACACATTTCAGCCTCTACTTGCTGTTCATTGGCCACCATGTCAGCTAAACTTTCCACTGAGGAGCATGCTGGGACTAGCACGTCTCCTCATAGAAGTCACGAAGAGGTATGCTCGAGGTTTTAAGGAAGCCTTTCTTGCAGTTGTCTGATCCAAGAACGTTTTAGAAACATGCAGAGGTCGAAATAAAGATTATCAAAGGCAACGAAGCTTTTAACGAGGCCATGTTAAAAGAGCCACCTCAGCCATTCACCTGGTCAACGTGCCAACTCTATCTCGCTTGCTTCATCGGCTTCTTTTGCGCGACCATGAACGGGTACGATGGCTCGCTTATCAACAATCTGCTTCAAAATCCATGGTTTTTGGAATATTACCACGGTGAGAACGCTGGTATTTGGGCGGGCATAGTTACGTCTATGTATCAAATAGGTGGAGTAGTATCTTTGCCGTTTATAGGACCGGCAGCAGACACTTTTGGGCGACGATTTGGGATGTGGATTGCTTGTCTTCTGATCATAATCGGGACCATCATCCAGGGAGTCGCTACCCGAGCCAATGGAACAAAACAATTCATGGGGGGTCGATTTCTCCTTGGATTCGGAGTCAATATCGCCTCTGCGGCCGGACCTATGTATGTGGTTGAAGTATCTCATCCTGCTTACCGTGGAATTGTGACAGCTATATTCAACTGCTTTTGGTTTACAGGCTCCATCATCGCCAGTGGAGTCGCTCGTGGCGGTCTGAATGTGGGTGGCAACACATCATGGAGATTGGTGATTTGGATACAGATGTTGTTCGCAGCAATAATCTTTATGACTGCGTACTTCCTCCCCGAATCGCCAAGATGGCTACACGTCAACGGGAAACCAGAAGAGGCACGAAAAATGTTGACAAAATATCACGGGCATGGAAACCCGGATAGCGAATGGGTCAAGCTTCAAACAAACGAGTACGAAGAGTTGCTAGAAATGGACGGAGCCGATAAGAGATGGTGGGATTATAGAGCACTGTTCAAGAACAGATCAACATGCTATCGACTTTTCTGCAATATTTGCGTCACGATATTTGGTCAATGGGCTGGCAATGCCGTTCTATCATACTTTCTCGGCAAGGTCTTAGATACTGTTGGAATCCATAGTGCTTTCGCTCAGGCGAATGTGACGCTCATCAACAACTGTCAGCAATTCTGTTTTGCTCTATTGGGCGCAAATCTGGTTGAACGGGTTGGTCGACGGCCGCTGCTACTCTTTGCAAATATCGGATGTTGCCTCGTGTGGCTTGCAGTAACTGTTTCCACAGCCATCTATACGGATTCGATTCCATCCTTACCGCCGGGAGCTGACCCAGAAACTAAACTATATGGTACCAACAAGGCCGCTGGAACGGCTTCTCTGGCTTTCATTTTCATATTTGGTGCTGTATTCTCAATTGGATTCACACCTCTTCAGGCTCTTTATCCTGTCGAGGTTCTATCGTATGAGATGCGTGCCAAAGGAATGGGTTTCTCCGGTTTCGCTGTTGCTGCAGGTAAGCCAGGCATACGCCCATTTCCGCTATATAGGAGATACTAATATGTTATGTCAGCTGGACTTTTAAATCAATTCGCTTGGCCGGTATCGCTAGAGAAAATTGGATGGCATACATACATCGTCTTCACGATTTGGTGTGGGATCCAGGCTGTTGTTGTATTCTTTTTTATTCCAGAGACCAAAGGTCGCACAGTAAGTCACCTCAGGTCCCATTTTAAGCAAGCCAAACGTGGTGAGAACCGTCGCTGACAGAACACGTAGCTGGAAGAACTCGATGAGATATTCAATTCGAAACGCCCCGTGGCGGCTTCAATCGCGAAGAAGACGCTTGGGCTTGATGCTTATGGTGAAGTAGTCAACATTCGCGATGTTGAGTAGAGCGGCGCGTCATTCATCTCGACAACGAGGACTGGTTTCTTCGTCGACATTTCCAGCGATACCCAGAGCACTTCTTTCCGTCAACGACTTTATGACAGTAATCAATAAGAAGCATCATTATGCCGGACCCGTGCTTTTGGGGCTCGGCAGTACATATCAGCACACTCGCATTTTGACACTACGATACAGTCTCTCGTCCTTTAGCATCAGCATAATTGAGTTTCGGTTTTCTCTAGACTTGGGTAAAAACCATCACAGTACAACTTATTGTCCCTTCATCATCATTTTTTCTAAGCTAATCTTTTCTCTCCTCTATCAAGAAGTGATGTTTGATCTGCACATCGTAAGAGGCACTTTGTAGACAGTTAAGTCGCCTCCTCATCATTGTCTTTCAGGAAGTGAGAAAAGGACTTACTACCGCATACGATGAAGCGAGAACATTTACTCTATTTATCAACCACCAGTCAGTTAATTAATCAGGTCTTAAAATTCAAAACTTAGCCAATCGTCGATCTTGGGTTCTATCTCGACAAAGAAAAGATAAGCAATTCCATTTGTAATCATGAATTAGTAAACAGACCCCGTCTAGCACCCACTTGCCCTGGTTCCACCACTCACAACGCAATAGCACCTGACACCGCGTCCCCTTGGCACAGATGCGGGCCCGGAAACCGCGACCCCTCACTACTGCTCCCTGCAAGGCAAGCAAGGCGAGCGTGAATATATATAATCCAGCAAGCCCGTAATACGTCTTCCAATTGACTCTTTGGAAATACAGCACTTCAATCTCCAAACTATACATCATTTATCAGAATCACATTTCAATTAACACATCGTTAAACGAACAATTCAACTCCATCCAAACCGCAATAATGCCAATGGACCACGTCTCCATCGCCATCCCCTCCGCCCACCTCGAGAAAATGGTCGACTTCCTCACCGCCTCCCTCGCAGGCATAGGGATCAAAGAAATCACCCGTCCCATCCCAACCGTCGTCGGCTTGGGCGAGGTCCAGCCCTACTTCTGGCTGAACGGCATCGAAGACGGCGACGAGGCAGCGTTCAAGTCTGTATTGAAGGGACATCATGTTGCGTTTACTGCTAAGAGTATGTTGCCTTGAAGTTTCATTTTTTTTTTTTTTTTTTTTTATCTAGATTAATCATCGGATCTCGAAAATGCTGATAGATGTACTGCGGGAATAGGTTGCGAACAAGTCCGGAAATTCCACGAGGATGCGCTGAAAGCTGGGGGCGCTGATAATGGCGCTCCGGGGCTGAGACACTATCATCCGACTTACTATGGTGCGTTTGTGTGTGATCCGGTTTTTGGGATTAATTTCGAGGTGGTTTGCCATAAGGGAGATGTTTGAGGATGGCTGGTGAGATGCGAGGTCGGGGATTGGCGTTAGAGGGAAGGGTTGGGTGTGACGCCTGGGTTTTGGATTGAGATGTGAGGGCTTTGGAGGGATTGGTGTTTTGATTCTGGATAATTTGAGGGTTGAATGCCGCAATGTAGTATTCAAGCTCCATTTGTCTCTCGGGATACAACTTTGGCTTTTTGTGTTGAGGTGAGATCGGTTCAGGTTGTTTACTAATGACCTTCCTCGTACGATCATCCTAGGTATTGAAAACGAGGTTTAATAATATCGCTCTAAGCTTAATCAATGTTTCTTTCGGAGTACAACATTAGACTTCCATACCGTACCAGGCTCTAGTCGAGAAATCTAGGTCAGGCATATACTAGTTGCGTAATCAGGCTAGATCAAAGTTCGTTTCAGATTCTCATTTTTACAAGTGATTGGGTTCATTGACTGACGATGTATGGTAAACTGTAGTGGGATGATGGTAAGAGAAGCTAAGGTCTCAAAAATTTAGGTTTTAGAGGATTGATCTAATGTTGCTAAAACTTGCAGAAAACGCGCATCCTAGCTTGTGATTCATACTCTGGGGTGAATGTTATAAGACTTAATGCTATAGTGAAATACTCACGGCACCCATGGTGGAGTCATCCTACCATTTTATATAGCGCAGGTAAACACTTCATCTACGATCTTTCCTCAAATCATACTATCCGAAAAGTACTTGCTCGAGTAAGTAGTCATACACACCCCCTAAATCTCACGACATACCCTCCTAAAACCATGGCATTCCTCACCTCCCTACCCTTTTACTCCCCCGTTCCTCTCCCACGGAAAAAACCCGCTCGTAAAAAAGCAGACCACCCACCCAGCCCACACACCATCTTCCTCGCCCGCTATCATAGCTACACCGTCGGACTACTTACCCATGGCATCTCCGGGCGAGATCTCGAGGTAGCGAAATGGAAATGGCTGCTCTTGGATGGTGGATATGGAGAGTGTGAGGTGAGATGGGAGGATGTTAAGGGATGGCGGTGTTTTTGGACGTTGAGACGGTTGGAATTGAGAGTTTTGAGGGAGGGGAGGAAGGGGAATATTAAGTTATTGAAGGGGGTTTGTTGAGGGTTTGGCTAGGGAGGGGAGGGGGTTGGTATGTAGGATTTGATAAGCTGCTTGTCTGCTTGCCTGCTTTGTTGACTAGAAGAATTAAGACGGAGTACTTTTGACCGTAGTCGTTGTGAGATGGTAGGAGATTTTGAATGTTACTTTATGAATCAATCAAGCTAGGTATTGATTTCGTAGCCTATCTTCGTATTTAGATAGCACAGCTGTCTACGAACCCGTAGAGAAACTGTGAATAAAACAAGCTTGACTGCAATTATTCAACCTCGAAATCTTTTATATGTCTATCTCACTTCACCCCTAAACCCACCTCGCTCCAGCTCCCAAGTCCCTCCCCCTCACCCTCTAAGAAATGGATCAAGATCTCAACCCAACCGAACGCACCAACTTCCTCGCACAATACAGCAGACATCGAAAAGCTCTCGAGTCTCAAGGTTTACAATATCATGAACTGCAGTGTGCGCTATGGGAATGGATCCTGAAGAAACGAGGGCGATATGTGGGGAGAGTTAGGAGGGAAGATATGGGGGTTATGGATACGTGGGAATTATGCATGGTGGATTTTGCGCTTGCTGTGGAGGTTTGGTGGGGGAGGGTTGAGGTGTGAAATTGGGATGTGGGAGGATGGTGATGGTGAGTGTGGTGAAAGGGGGGTTCTGGAGTTTGTGCTTTATGCATTTGGCTGGCCATATGATAGTATAATCGAGGCTCTTCGAAGGCGAGTGTAGTGAGTAAGCAGATACGACTCCTTCACGCCTGCTGGCGAGACCGAGTAATTCTACATCGAATCTTAATTTTTTGGTAGAGATCCCCTTTCAAATGAGTGACTCTCTACATCATTCATGAATCACATTCTTTGTATCGCCATGCCACCAAGCCTTAGAGTGATGCTGCTTGCTGTAAGAACAGCAATCATATTTGTGTAATTAGTCTTGCCGTATCTAATTCTACAAACTCCTAAAAAGTGTAATGGAAATGATTCGATTGAACGGGCTTAGCAAAGCCGCGATTGAGAAGGAGCTCCGGAGCTGGGTCGTTCGTCGAGATCGTGAGTGGAGAAGGAAAAGCAAGCATCCCGACAGATGGACAGACTGTGGCGGAAAGGTTGATTCGCTTAACATTCCTACGTGTAGATGTATTCGAGAACTGTCAGTGAGAAATAACAATGAGGCACATCCGAAAACTGAACAACAAGCTTAAGAGATCATAGATATATGTTTAAAATCCCTCAGATCTCTCTTCAAAGATCTCATCATCCGACGACGAAATTCAATGTCCAGAAAGGTTTGAAGTGCACGCGTCCACCTATCAATAACGTCCATATCGGCCCTGACTTCCCCCTCAGGGATCGGTGCATTCTCATCCTTGTCATGTACTAACCTCCACAGTGCTTCCTCTCGTTGCTTTCCTTCGGCAAATGTAAAGAAGTCCTTGTATTGGTAAACATCCAGCCATGAAACCTGAGTGCTCCTTGGTAGGTCACCGAAGGTGGTGCGGTTGAACTGGAATGGGAAAGGGCTGTTTTGGTCTATTTCTTTTGGCCTGGGGGCTTGGGGATCTGTCATGGCGAATTGTTGTGCGCTTGAACTGGGGTGAGATTTTGGTATCTTTGCTTTCTGATTTTTGTGGTTTTGTGGTGGTGTGATTTTGTTGTGGTGTAGAGTGCGTGGATGCTGAGAGATTGTTGTGACGAATGGTACGGAGTAGAGAGGGGATGGAAGGACCTATTTATAGTAGAATGCATCGCGTATGTACAGAATAACTTCACAATTTGACTGCGAATAAACAAAAAAATAGGCCATTGTGATTTTACCGAAGTGCTCGGATTCACAAATGATAACTTACGAAACGCTTTATACTTATTAGCCTTCTGATATCTCAAGCTCTCTATCCCAGCGCGCCTTCACTCTAATCCTTCCTGCCGCCAATCTCCACACCCTAGTCATAGCTTATATTAACACCAATAGCCATACTTCCTTATACTATTTCCCACTCGCATGTCCCCCTGTAATATACCCTATAAACGTTTAACCAACCAGATTAAGAATTAGAGACCCTAACATCTACGAGCAACCCACCAACTAACCAAGCAGGGAAGTCAAGCAAAGAGACCGCTTCTTGACCATTTGTATATCAAAAGGAAGCAAGTATCAAATGAAATCAAGTCTTGCGAGCTACTTATATCTTTGTCCGAACCAGAAACCAACAGTTGGCTCGAGGACGATCAAGCACAACGACCCAACGCCAACGCCAACATTGAGACCAACCAAAGCCACTCATCCTAGCATTCCACAACTTACATTCAACAAAGCAATCCAAAAGCAGCCCCAAATCGATACCCTAGCTCGGAGACTACCATATAAGCTCCAGTCGTCCCTCCATCGTCACAATCTAGCAACTCAAGCCAACCCTCAAAACCACACATCACAAACCAACACAATCATGCCACGCGATCGGAGCACATTATGATCCGAAGAAGGCAGCATTCGCGGCTATCCCAAAGAATTCCATTTCGAATGGATGAAATTGCGCTACGCACTCGAACACCACAAAGTTCCCCGCGCAGTCCTGAACGAGAAGATGTGGAGCTTCATTAGAGAGACAGGGGTAGTATCGAACGACAGAAATATAGACGATGATAACGATGATTGTCAAGGCCGCATTGCGCAAGCAGCGCGTGAGCTTCTCGTCTGGCTTCTTGGCCGTCAATTTGAGGAATCACGGGAGGAAGTCATAGCCTTTTTGGAGAATCCTCCTTTGTAGTAAGATTTGTTCATGCTTAGCTAGTCGTTGATGTTGCAGGAAAAGTGTATTAGTCTTTACATACTCTCACATTTATGTCGTCCTCACTTCGACGCTTCTACTCTTAAAGGTACGGAATAAGTAGTGATTCTTTCTCGACCTCCGAGATGTCACGAGCGACTTTTGACATCGCGTAATTCGTCTCAAATTATCGCCCAGAGTCAAAGCTTTGAGACTACTAAACATAACAGACTCAACAAGTACCCATCACAATCACAACAAGAGTCATATTAAGGATATCTTATTACAATCTAACATCTCTATACAAAAGGGTATTCAAACGCGCTACGCCCAGCCAAAACTCCGCTCGGGTATCCAACCCCCAGAAATGTATTCCCAAAATTCCGCCGAGTGATCGTACAAAGCCATTAAATTGAACGCCGTTATATCGTTATAGTCTCTCGTGCCACGCTGCATATGACCGGTAGACTTGCTTGGATCTGGGTCAGATCGTGATAGGTGTCGTCTTTCTCGTATATCTTGCGAGCCTAGAGAAACATCTCGGATGCTGGATAGACCCGGTAACTCAGTCTCCGTCCTCCCTGATAGCATAGTATGGACTAATTCCGCGACAGACTCAATTCTGCCTCACCTCCAAAATTTATCCGTAACTTCGCTAATACTCAAACTCGAAAATGTTGATATCGGTCTCAGCCTCGGTAGCGGATTCCCATGGAGCTCCACAGGCGGTAGCGGCTTTCGAGTGATCGTGTCCGCCTCTGCTCTCACAGTGTTGCTGCTGCTCGAACTGCTTCCCGAACTCGTACTACTTCTAAAACTGGAAGCGGTACTTGACCTAGCTAGTTTGGAAATGGTGCTTCCTCTGCGATCTTTATCGTTCTTCGTGCCCCCTACTTTCTCGCCGAGGAATGCTGTCCGAGCACATATCCTTCGGAATTCCTTCTCCGCCTCGTCCCGCAGTTGGAGAGCTTTGTTAAACTTCCGGCTGAAGTCCTCGCGGTCCGTAACCGAGTCGAAATCGAGGTTGAGGAATTTGCAATCGATGGTCTGAACGACTTTCTTGTTGTCGAAGTTTGGGTGACGAGGATAGGCGAATACCGATAGATTCCAAGCGCTTAGATCCTGGGTCATTCTACGAACTTGGAATGGCATTTGGGAACCTTTGGGCTTCCGCTTCTCGATGACAATTCGGCGACAGGATTTGCTGTTTTTGTTGCAATCACAAGCGGTAGGAATTATCTGCATGCCAAATCCGACTACGCCCGGAGTTAGTCATTGGTTCAAACGCCTTTGAAAGGTATGTACTTACGTTCGATGTGGTAATAGCTGTACTGCCCGCCTTCACGAGAGTACGCCATAATGACTGGAAGAGGTGGTGTACTTGCGCCCAAAATGGAGTCGTTTTCGGAGCGTTCGTGTACTGAAATACGAGATCGGTCCCGTCCTTTGAGCACCTGTTCCACAGTCGCAGAAGTACCAGTCATCTGAGTTGCTTGTGAGTCAGCTGAAGACGAGGACGCCATAGAATCTCGCCTCCCAGAGCTATTCTGAGTTAGAGGCTTCCAGTGCCAGATTTGGACCTTTCCTTTGCCCCTAGATAATTTGGGAGAGTGGTTAAGCGCCCAAGCCGGGCTCTTGTCGAAAACCACTTGGTAACCGGTGACTGCTCTCTGAAAATTCAACATGTCCTTATCTTCCTTAATATCATAAGCGGTCTCCCCAGTCTCATTTCCGCGATAGATTCCCACGCTGGACATTCCACCGGACGGTCGTCTCTGTCCATTTCCTAGAGTGCTCTCTTGAATGGCATAAAAAGGAATAAATCTGTCGATATGTATATTGAAACGTTCGCTTTCATAGTACGGCGTTCCTGATCGATCACCTACGACACTTCGTACGATCCTGAGAGTCGTCGGACCTGTACGGAAAACTACTAGATTGTCCTTCCCGACGGTGCCCAAGAAATTTGGAACTGACAGCTTCAGAATTTCTTCTTCCCCGACGTTTGGATCCGTCATGAATTTGTTCTGAATGATCTCTTCAGGGGGCCATATCAAAAACGCAGTTCTGTTGAGCTGTTGCAACGCGCTGTCGTGAAAACGTACAATATCTTTGCGACGATACTGATTTTTGATACGCTGTTCGAGTTGGGCCATCGTTCGAGGATAGAGAGAACCAGGTCGAGCTCTTTGGAAAGGCTCGCCGTTTCTCAGAACTTCCAGGAGCCATTGTGATTTAAGCAGGTTTAAATATTGCTCGACGGTTTGATCGGCGGTTTCTGGATCGCGGAATGCGTAGGTACTTTCTCTGAATTGTGTGTACAAAGCATCAAATCCGTCTTTTAGTGGAATGTCATTTACATTGATAAAGCCTGGCGGTGGATTCTCCAGAACCGTTTCTTGGAGCCACGCGTCCAACCAAGTAGGTAGAGCTGGGAGAGGACTCTCAATTGAAAAATGGGTACGCATAAGATCTAATATCTCATCAACCTTGCCATCAATCGTTGTGAGAAGCCCAAGAGTCACAGGCTCCATCACCAGGTAGATTTTCTGAGTGTGGAACTGGATCCTGCGCGTGAGAGCATCGACTTTCTCTTGGGAGCTTGTCGCCCAAATGATGTTGTCGATGAACCCGGCGCGATCTCTTCGCAAGTTGACATGTTTGCTAAGAATCTCTACTGACTGGTCGATCGTCTTTTGAAAATCGCCAACTACATCTTTTAAATCGCATCTCAAATCTCGGGCATCCAGATCTGGTTGCTCATATCGATTCAGAGCGCTCTCAAAGGCCGTCCTGAGCTGCTCAAGACGAGTCTCTAAGAGCTTGACATCATTGCCGAATTGTTTATATCGCTCGTCTGTCATGAGAAAGCGATTAGCGTGATATCAAGGCAGGGGGAGGAAAGTCCTACCAGCAGCGTTGTTCTTATCGAAGCAGTTGGTGTAGAGCCACTTGCAAGTCTTGATTCCCGTTAGAATGTCAGCAGGAGAAAATCCAAACGACATCGCTCAAAATTGGCAATCTCTGCCACATAGCAGTTGAAGATGTAAGTTTCGTGGTTGAAGATGTGAAGAGAAGTGGTTGTATTTACCCATGGCCAGCTGGTGCATACGGAGTACGAGCGTACGGTAGCCTACGGAGTATTGTGTGTGGCCATGGTCATCGGAGACAACCACTGATGCGGCGTTGCCCATGACGGGTATTTCTGTGAGGGGTTCCGATTTCCGACAGCCTCACTCTCCAATATCGCGCTGCGCCCAGACACTCAGCCGCTCGATAGTGGGACTCCAAACGGGAGACTCATACAATGATCCACACCACCAAGCCGACGAGCTGTGATGCTGCAAGGCGGCCGGGCTTTCTTGCAAGGCAGAAGAAGTAGGGGTAATAATGTCTCTGCCGCGGGTAAGAGCTGTACGGACTGTATGTGTACGGAGTATATCAGGAGCCGCAGCCCCAACTGCTCGGCGTGAGGCTACCCAAAATCCCGCAGATTTGCTTCCCTTTTCCATTGAAGAACTTCCAGAAAGATGGCGGCCGATTTTGATGAGGATGACTGGAATCGTGCGGTCGAGAATTTGGATGAAGATCACCAACGCATCGATGAAGCACCTACTACAAATCAACGGCTTGGTAGATTTACTGTCGTGGCCCTGATCCTTAACCGGACCATTGGTAAGAATCTCTTTCGAACATAACAAGACCGTCCGAATACACAGAAATCCTGACTGACTTGCTCAGGCTCGGGTATTTTTGTTACTCCCATCAAAATTCTCACTGGGACTGGCAGCGTCGGTGCCTCGATGCTTTTGTGGGCCTTCGGCGGTATAGTTGTTACTTCTGGATTGCTCGTCTGGTTGGAATTAGGACTTTCGATTCCTCTTCGGATCGTTCAGGTCATGCCTGGAATATTTGAAAGGACTAGTGTGCCGCGAAGCGGAGGAGAGAAGAACTATGTAAGGAGAGAAATCTCGCAAGAGTCAGCACCTCGCTAATACAGAACAGCTCGAATTCATATACACGAATCAAATAACAGGGAGCCCCAAGTTTCTGATAACTTGCATGTATGGCGTTGCTTTTATCCTCCTGGGGAATCTTTCCGGAAACGCAATCGCATTTGGAACATACATTATGGAAGCAGCGGGCCAGAATGATCCTTCAAAAGGAACTGTCATAGGCATTGCTATCGCTGCTCTGACACTTGCCATCGGCCTACACGGTTCGTACTAAAAGTTGATAACCCATGCACAGCTGTGCTAATGTGTACTCGAATAGTCTTCTCGCGCCGGGGTGGGATTCTTCTGAACAATTTCTTCGCAATCGTCAAAGTCCTGATACTTGTAACTATGATTGTTCTCGGGTTCACTAAAGGGGCTGGCCATAAACTCGGAGGATCCGCAGGAAGCGCTGCTGACGGCCTAGCACCAAGCGTCGCATTCTCGTCAAAAAGAAACGACGTTGCCAGTTATACCGACTCTTTCCTGTACGTCGTATACAGCTATTCAGGATTCGAACAGCCCTTCTACGTACTGAGCGAGGTTTCGAGGCCACGAAAGGTTTTCCCCAAGTACACACTGATAGCAATGCTCATCAATGTGACGCTGTTCATTTTGACAAATCTTGCGTACTTCTGCGCAATCCCCAACTTGGACAGCGTACTGGCTGGTGAGGAAGATATGGCCACGGTCTTCTTCGACCAAGTTTTCGGAAATGACACGGCAAAAAGAGTCATGTCTGCAATGATCGCGTTTTCGATCTTTGGGAACATTGTCGTAATGACGTTCACTGCAGCGCGGGTCAAGCAGGAGATTGCCAAAGAAGGCATTTTACCATATTCATTATTCTTCGCCACCGGCCATACGACATCGTTTGCTCGGCTAAAGCAAAGATTCTTTCCTCGCAGGGGGGTCGAGGAAGAGCACCTAGAGCAGACGCCTATGGCAGCCATGGGTCTACATTGGGTAACATCGATCTTTTTGATCGCTGTGACTTCAATGATGGATACTGGGACCGCTTACTCGGCTTTAGTCAACCTATACTCCTACTCCATTATAATCCTCAATGGGTTCTTCTGTTCTGGAGGACTATTGTATCTGAAATTGAGACGAAGTCGGAATTGGAAGGAAGATGCAAATATCAAGTTTTGGCTGGATCCTCTCCATGCAGTGATTTATTGCACGGTCTGTGGCTTCCTACTCGTCGTCTCGTTCGTCAAGCCGGATGACGATTCGCCATACTCCTACGAACAAAGCCATATCCAATGGTTCGTTATTCCAACGATTGGCATTTCGGCTTTGACCTGGGGACTGGTATGGTACGGCGGACTGCATTTGGTGATGTACAGAAGAATGAAAGAGCTTGTTGTGACTCGACTGGCTTTAGTTGTGCCGGACAACAAAGTCGAAGGCCAATTCATCCAAAAGGCTGAGATCATCAGGCATGAATGGCATGTAAAGGTCCCTTCATCTCGGCCTAGTTTTGACTACAACCAGGAAATGGCTTGAAGTCGTTGTATTTGTTGTATTTGGATGTAGCATAGTTATAATTACCCCGTGTTGAATTTCAATGATTTGAACGACAGAACTACTTTGCTGCATTTCTTGCTGTTCTTGACCAACGTCGGTGTTCTGGAGCCAGAGTCTCAGGTCCAAATGAATCACCTCGCTCTAATCGTAAACTTTGCGATTTTGCCAAGTCGTGGTAGTTCATGTACTGTACGCTGTAGGCTTACCGAGCTTCGTATCGACACAGGCAGACAGCCATCTGGCAGATCTATCCAGTGCAGTACTCCGTACATGATGGATATCCAACAATCGCTATTCTCTATCTTATCAGCTAATGCCATAGACCACACAGCGAAATCGGAGCAGCTCACACAGCCTCTTTCTACAAGCGGTATCTTTTAAAGTGCGAGAACCGCCGGTGACCACCTGCACTCTCCGAACCGTGTCCCCCATTTTTCTCCAGACTGTGGCGTTCGAGCTGAACGACTCCCCTCACAGACTTGCAGTAATTCCAAGACAATCCAAACGTTCCAAGCCAAAGTTAGACCGCAGCCCCGTCACGCGTGCGCCATTTTCTTGTGGCTGATCACAGCCTCATCGAATGTCCCGTCCTGCAGCCTCATTTCTTTTGGATGACTGATTTCCAGAACATTGCCATTTTGGATGCGCAGTCGTCATTATTGTGCTCGAAATGGATTTGGAATGTAAGGGCCTCGGTACAGGTTTCTGACGAGATGGAGTTGTCTTCTGTTGCTGACTCAGCGAACTATAGGTACCGAATCACGGGAATGGTCACGTGATGCGCCTCCTCGGCCCGGAGGATCCATCACTCCATGTCGAACTCAAGCCACTGGTGCATACTCAAGTAATCTCTCATTCAGCAGATCAGACATTCGTGAGCTTCCCGTTAAGAAGCCAAAATATCATGATGAAAATTAAATCTTATCTCTTACTCTGTACTCTCTTTTCCGCTTTGACCTCTCAGCACACTTGCCAAGTTGTGCACGGTGAAGCGGATATATCGACATGGCCATAGACCCATGATAGTGCCCACAACTTATCTCATAAATCAGACGCTGATCGTGTATTCCGACCCACACCCCCTAAAACGCCCCACCCTACCCACACCCACCAATCACAACCCACACCCAGCCC